>JABUQX010010751.1:0-11011 GCA_015478945.1 Trachelipus rathkii
TTTTGTCATAAGTTACCACTGCTCTCATTCGAGTAACTTTATGTTAATTTATTTCAGTAGGTTTAATATATCAAAAACAAAATTTATAAGGGATCCTAAATGATAAAATATTTCAACTAAACTTGGTAAGAAATTTTCATTTAATAATTAAGGGACAACAGGGAGTTTAATTCTAAAAAAATAACAAGATAACAATTAAGGGGTAATAGGGAAATTTACCATAACAAATAATCCTAACAAACAAATTTAATAATAAAGTGTAAAGGGGAATTTTTATATTAATAGCTAACTGAGTATTCTAATGATGAGCAGTCAAATTGTTATTTTTGTTACACAAGTAACCTTACATACAGGTCACAACTGCTAAATCACTCAACTTTCAGAATGATTTATAATCTGTGGTAAAATATCACTGACTCACTTCCAAAGTGAACTTTGTTTTTGTTTACAATTCTTTTCTTAATTATTCTTAAGATTATAGTTTATTTTTTTTCACAAATATGTTATAATATAACAAATAAAAAAAACTAGAACTGTTTTTAGGTTATAACCTTCATTGTATTTGGTGAAGTAAGTTTGTCTATTTGGAATGGAAGTCAATAACTCGGGAAGACTAAACAAGGGTCTTGCTCCAAACAACACCCTTCTCAGGAAAAATTTGTCTGCTCACAGACTTAATCTGTACTGGTAATGGAGTCGAAACCCTGAACCTGGAGAAGTTAATGCAGGCATTACCTATGGCCCTTAACTAACCCAATGATATTTATTTTATTGTATCTCAATTTTAAACCTAATAAACAAAAATCGAAACCATCTTACCTCTGAAAAGAGGAACAAATGTTTTCTCTATACTGTTGAATTGTGCTGAGCACCAATTTGATCGGTTAGAGAAAGGGAAGTGCTCTGGTTGATAAAATACCTAGTTTGTGAAAAGATAATTATATAGGTATACTTACAACCCAAGTCGTTAAACAATTCATATAATAAATCACTTTAATTATTTATTGACAATTCCATGTATAGTTTATTCATTTCTTTACCTAAATTTGTAGATTATCCTCTTTATAAGTTTCAACAATTAAAATATACCTTCAATTGTGGGTTAGAGATGATGAGCTGTAACAAGAGAAAAAAATCTTACAATCGACGGAAGGAAGAGCGAAGAATCTATAAAACCCACCAAACTAGCCTACCAGAAAAAAAACCGATTATTGCACTATTCTGAACCATCATACCGTCGTTCATAGTTCCTTAAAAAGATTTCCAAGATATTCCGCATCTCCACTCCATCAACGGTTACCCGAGAAGCATGCAATAAAGCCTTCAAGTAAGCGAGGAACTGATCGAATTGTCCTTGGGCAAGATCATGGTATTCGTAAGTCATCTGTTGTAATGCGGAAGAAAAAGGAGGTTGTACTGATCTTTTGCCTGTTACAGGTGTGGTGGAGCTTTCCAACGGTCTTTTGCGAGTCCATGGACTCTCCACAACCTGATATGGTGTTGCCGAATGTTTTGGCACGGATGGAGCTGGCATCAAAGGATTTTCTGCCAGGAAACCGGAAGCACTTGGGGAAGGAGGAACAGCAGTTGTAGCAGATGAGGAATGCGCAACCGCTAGTAAAGTACACCTTCCACACATAGGTTTTCTCAAAGGTGGAGGGCTAGAAACAAACGGTATACCAGTGGCAGTGGATGTAGAAGCCACCGGTATGAGTTCAGAATCAGTTGCAGCAGACGCCGCAACTGGGGCAGGTGAATAAGAAGTGGAAAGAATATAGGCAGACGGGTCAACAAAGCTTAGAGAATATATGCGCGGTGGCTCACTGCCGGTCATCGTGCGCGCGGGTCTCAAAATTGAACGAGCTGGAGCGGAAGTTGGTAATGTTTGTCGCTCTTCATTTAGAGAATTGATAGTAGGACCTATTTCGGCTGGTGTAGGAAATAGAGCAGATCTGGGTCTTCTAGGGATATCTAATATGTTATATTTATATAACATTCTCCAAAAAGCGCTAATCAGAGGTTTGCTTGGATGCACACCATCTGATAAGAATCCTCTAGGACCCAATGTATACACTTGGTTATTGGAGTTGGTCAGTTGGTCGAATTGCTGACGGACTCTTGGTTCCATAAAATCAAAAACATCCGTGATAGCTAGAGTATGTTTTCTAGTCCATCTGAGGTCCTGGGTATGCAACCGCATCAGTTCGTTATACACATAGATTGTGTCTTCATTCAGTTCGCGATCTGAAGTCCTAGGCAAATCCAGGGAATACCATTTTTGGGCCTCAGGTGGAGCAAAGGCCATGTGCCTATAGTAATTATAATAGGGTAAGTCTGGAATAGTAGGGAGTACAAAATATACTTTGGCATTAGGGCAATAGCGTTCTATCGATTTCACAATCCCCTTTATCGGTCCAATGGCATGTTCTGCCTTAAAATCCATATTAGGAAGAGATACAGAATAAGTATCCCGGGAATGTTCAGGTCTCAGTTGGGCCAAGTCATATGCCATCCGAAATATGGAAAAGATAAACACATGAGTTGTGTCTTCTGCGAGGTCACTGTTAATAATTTTGGGTATGTCTTCAAACCTTGGGAGAAGTACTCTTGGGAACTTTACTGGGTGGTTTCCTGGATTATCCCTCTGTTGGGGTCATAATCGGATTCAATGGCGAGATCCAGAATGGCCCAAAAGACAGAATCTCGCACAAATATATCTTCGTTAATACATGGACAATGATCGGACAATACAAGAGACGTTTTGAGCTTTCGAGGAAACCCGAAAACCCTCGCATAAGTATATCCATTTATTTATTTAATCATTTTATCCCAATGCATATAATATTAATTTAATATAGACAATTAGGTAAAGGTATTAACTTTTAGGTATAGATGCCGTATTTGCCTTATGTGTGATACATTCTATTAAAATGATTAATTTCGAATTCCTCGATTTCGTTTCGAACACATGGGGTACGAAGACATATCCATTCACTTGGAACTATTAAAATATACTTGTACAATGCTTTTTAACGAACAAACAATTAGAATTAGTTATAGGATTTACAAATAATAAAGTTTTCAGCGTATGGTTCCGGCTTACAATAATGACAGGTTCTTCTAGATTACAAAACCAATTTGGTATCAGAATAATTGCTCATCATTTCCCGCATTCGATTTTTCTAATATTGCTATCTAGCTTCTTCAGTGACAATTATTCTTTATTTTCCATCTGTGCGCCTTCTTCTTTCAGAGAAATGTGCTGGGCTGTATCCATTGGTGACGTCAAGAACGATCTCTCCTGGTCGCAATCTTGTTCGAGGAAGCGATGCCAGTGCTTCACCGAAAGCACACCATCCACTGCGCTTTTCTGTCACAATTTGGACGCTGGCTTCTAAGTTTTCTTCTCCAGTCTCTTGACATGTGAGGGTGCCCATCGTAGCACTTCTTCTTACCGGGAGACTTAAGAACCGCCATTGCTGGGATTACAGTCTGCCCTGGAAGCCAGATTCGAGCTTCCAACGAATCTCTGTTCGGTTCATGCTGGTCTTCGGATATTTGGTTTCATTCCCTCTACTGTCGTTACAGGAGAATTGACAGAGTACAATCTTTTCTGAAGGTCTTCACATGACAATCTTCGTGCACTTCTATAAGGAATCATCTGGTTCCTTTGGTCTGTTATATAAATTGGAGTATAAGATAATAAAGAAGGTGAATTTGAAGAAGTAAGAGAGTTTAACATTAGGAGAACTAAATAGAGAAGTCTCAGAAAGAGTACCAGGTGAGCTTGAAAAATGAGGTGAATGGAAAGTTTCTTGAAAACTAGCATAATGAGAAGCAGGTGAAGCAAATAAGTTAGAGAGATTATAGGAAGACAGGTCAGTAGAAATACTAGGAGAATAATTAGAAGTAGTAGATACTTGAGGAATAACAGATAAGGGAAGAGTAGGTAGAATAACAGAAGAAAAATCACTTACCTTTGTCAAATTATTTATTACCTGTTGATTCAAAAGAAGACTCTCCTCAATGCAACACAACACCACTCTGGAAAGCTTTCTTACTTCTTCGGAGTCAGGAAATCCCAGGAAGTCGTTTTCATCTTCATCCGAATCATCTTCAAAATTGATATCCTGTATATTAGATGTCATTGATGGTGCTGTGGCCATTGAGGAATCCTCTACAATCTCTTCCGGATGTTCGTCTTCAGGATCTTCGCTCGTATTTAGTTGGTTGTTTAAATATTTTTGCACTTTCTAAAATTTCTGACGAATTACATACAATAAATGTAGCTATTGTACGGAAGGGGTGAAGTTAAGACTCGACTCCTCATCCTAATAAGCTAAGGCAAAGTCATTTGCAAATCTTATGTAAAATTCCTTAAGATGCTTACCTTAACTTATTTATAGTTAATTCCTGGGAGTTGTATTTTGTGCCACCTAGTTGATCGCATTTTGCAGGAGCAAACTTTCATGTTCCTGCCTTTCTCAGTGGTTGTTAATCCCGGGTCCAAGAAGTCGAGGTAGATTTTAGTGCGCCTCTGATCTAATGATCTCAGGGGGGTTCTTTGATTGTCAGTTGTACGCAGGTGATTGTAAGGTTAGTACAACTTGTGGTAATTGCAATTCATTCCTACAGCATAGGATTTTTTCAGGACCCGCGTAGAGATATTTAATAAGGTGGCGAAGGTTTACCCGCTCTCCGTAGTCATTTGAAGATGGTATAGATGGAGTTGTATAAATGTGTTTTGAATATATTTGTTGTAGCGCATCTCATATTCGCAGGACCTCAAACTCTTGATTATCTGTTAGCAATCGTAGAGAGGAGTATTGGCAAATAGGGGTGAAGTATATTTCTGTAAGGCCGTGTTACCATGTGGTATGCTTTGATGCGTTCATGGGGAAACCGCTGCTATCCACTTATAAATGATCAAAATAAAGCTAGGGCTACGTGTTTCCTTTAGCTGAGGTTTCGGTAATTGTCAACAGTAGGTCGACGGCGACAATTCAAAAGGATTATCTCGTTGTATCTTAGAGTTGGTGGAGCGTGATATACCATTGGATAAATTTAGCTAGTTGCATTGTATAACCATGGACTATAGATGGTACTCGTGCAGAGTATTTTCTTTTTAATTTCGGTGCCAAAGGTATTTTTTTCAATAAATGCATAAATGTTTATTCTGGTCCGTAATGGATCTAAATTCATAAATGATTAATATAGCGACTTGGTACAGCAAATGAAAACGTACACATAATGATTTAGGTCTTTCATTTTCGAGTGGAGGGATATGATTATCGATATTGATAAGAACATTGTACTCAGGCAAATTAAACTAGATTTTAAGGACTTGGAAAGCTGTGATGTTTTTAATAAAGCTCCTTTTAATCGTTTTAATATTGGATCCATGTGCCTGACATTGGGCTGATATGGTCATTTAATATTTAGTCACTGATTCTTGTGATGTTATCTGATCAGGAATAGTTTTCGTAGAATAATAATATTGAGTTGGGAGGTTTCTTTCTCGCTGTCTCTATAACTTCTGCGCCACTCCACGATTCCAGCAATGTTCAAGTGGTGGTCAATTCTGGTCTATGCCTTGATTTTCGTCAATTGCTTGGTACTCTATTTAGATCAATATATCTTGACTAATTTGTTAATGATAGCTGTTTATTCGATGATTCCTCTTCCGAACCAAGGACTCGAGTTCTTCCAGGGACTAATAAGTTGTGGTGGAATGCGAACTTATAGCAAAATCTAAGATGACTACCTTCTTTATGAGTTTGGTTCTCCATGACTGGTGTGTCCGTGGATGACATAGGTAATTATGAGACAAGTTGTGTTATAGGGATATGTTTTTGTACATGTGTATAACAAGGACGTCCGGATTCTTATAGAATGGTGAGTACGAGAGATGCGCTAGCTGAATGGTCTGTGAAAAAATCAGGTGTAATTGTACTCCGCATATGCTTAGTTAGCGTCTGCAAGTTTGTTGTCATTGTTACTTGTATTATTCTTCCTTGGTTCTGCGCTATAGTTGGTGGAATGATATTTCCAGTCTGTGTATTTAGTAGAATTCTCCCACGAGGCGCCGCTTCTATCTGAGATGCGGAATGCCTGGTTTATCATAAATAAAAGAGCTGTGAAAAACACTGAACACAATGAAGTCATCCGCACCACCTCAACATTTATCACCACTAGTAAATCCGCATCGAGGTGGGTCAAGTTCAAGCGATAAAAGCTCATTTTCGGTTCCTGTTGGAATTTTCTAAGCGGGTTCTTGACCAAATGGGCGTCTGCAACGATGTTGTATCCATTGCCAGGTACATTAAGATAGTTCATAGTCAATGTCATTAAGTTCTTCCAAAGTTCTAGCCACCCTTTGATTGACTAAAGGCATGTTTTGCAAAAAGAGTAATGGCTTATGATCCGTATATACATGCACTTTGATACCATACAAGAACGGTTTCAGTGATCGTACAGCCCATCGAACGGCTGCAAGTTCTCTCTCCGTGGCACTATAACCACGTTGAGCTTTGGAGAAAACTGTGGAAATGTAAGCTATGGGTTTATTCTCGCCATTTTGAACTTGGCTGAGGCAAGCACCGGCACCTATCCCTGAGGCGTCAGTGTGAAGTAACAACGGAGTAGCTTGCTCAGATCTATCAGGATACGATAAGAAAGGTGGAGACGTTAATAAACTTTTAAGTTTGTCAAATGCCAGTTGGCACTGTTCTGTCCAAGGCACATTTTTCGTAAACTTCAGTAGGTCGAACAGAGGTTTGGCTATTACTGAGCAATTTGGGATATGCCTCGATTAGAATTGTGAGGCCCGAATAAACTGTCTAAGGAGCCTGTTTTGCCGTTCTTGGAGGGGATACTTGTAGTACCTTCATATTCTTTGTAGTGTTTTAACCACTTTTGACCTTGAAATATGTGGGCTAAAATATTCACTCGGTTCTTAACACAAATAACTTTTTCGAGGGTATTTAACTGTGAAGCCAGCGCATCTAATGGCTTAAGGAATCCTCCAAGATAGAGAGATGTTTTTCGAAAGCTGACTAGCTCTGTGCAATAGACAGGAGCGTCGGTCCAGATAAAAAATCACCCACTTCACTCCATGAGTGTGACATGAAAGCCAATCTCAATTAATGTGAAATGTGAGGTCCGTTGTTCATCGAGGCAAAGGCATCCGAGGAACGTCGCAATGCCTAATAGGTGTTGAATAACGGCAGTTATCTTCGAGTACCTATCCTTCTCCATCTACGAATCTGATAAATCATCGCCCTTTATCAGGTCAATAGTGGAAAAATAATGCATACCTTGCAAAAATTGAACAATGTATCGGTTAAATTAGGAATGGGAATGTGCGTCTTTTTTAGTGATGGAATGTCCTAAGCTACGATAATCATAATACAGAGTCTCATGAGCCGTCGGCTGTACGATAGGGATACACTGGGTGCAGAAATATGGGGAACAGGGATCTTCTATATATTCCTGGGCCCTTAACTTATCGACAAAACTTCTTCCACTTCATAAATATGGGTTCCTTGTCAAACGCCTAACGACTCATTCACTTTGATCTTCCACTAAAACGTGTTTGATATGGCATTCTTGAGAAGGCTGGTAACAAAGGTCCAACTGCTGCCGGTCTCTAACTAAGAACCCGCGATATTTGATTAAAAGCTGCACAACTTGGTCTATTTGATGTTCTGATAATTCTGTTTTATCTAATTCAAACGCCGTCCTTAAATTTTCGAACGTCCAATCCTCATAAGTTTCTTGGGGCTTCTGAGTGATTTCCACCGCGTTTATGATACCACAAATAAAGTCTTTCGTAGGATGTACCTGTGAAAATAGGTATACGTATCCAAGGGGATATCCTTGTGTTTAAAGTGTTTGCTTTGTAACGGGATTGAAACAATATACGATAATCACGTGGAATCCATTTATAGGGATAACTTGTTCATAATTATATCACATTGGATTATTTGGGTTTTGTGTGAACAATACAACGAGTTTTTTTCTATTAACGGACCATAATTGGTAACATAACCCGAGCACATCACGGGAATTAAGTTACTACGGTACTTAATTATTTAAAGCAGACTCTTCTCACCTTTTTTTCCCTGACAGTTAAACGCATTCTGTATAGGTTCATATTCATTGTGATGGAGTAGTTATTAGTTTATCCGTTATTTCGCTCTTAATTAATTCTTATATGTGGACCAAATCATGGGCATAAAGGTTGCGTTTATTCTTAAGCAAATTGGTATTAAAGATAACGTACATACGATGACCGTCATTGTTCATGACACACTAACAACAAAATATTGGAGAGGTTGAAATTAGCTTATGAAGTTTCAATTGGAGGAGTGTTATTTCCCCCAGACAGGAAAAACCATCTTACCTATACAACTCGTACCTGTATATGGGTGGCTCTCTAAAGGAAACTGTGTCTTTTTCATAATTGATACGTGGGTATTATTTGTAATTAAATACTGCTAAGAGAAGCTACAGACGTATCCTTACAATGCCTGTAGATGGGGGTGTACAACGTCACAACCTCATTCTCTCCTATCAGCTAAAGATTCTCTGGAGGAGCATTCTTAGTGTGTACATTTCTATCCTGGAAGATTTATTAGAATGCTGAAAACGAAGGGATTTGGGGAATTTTCGAGATGAGGTTTGGTTCGCTCATGTCATGGGAGGAAGGTTTGTCCTCTTTTTCATCGGAAAGAGGAGTTGTACCTAATTTGAATGGGCGGAGGTTTGTGCTCATTTCATAATGAGGAGGGCTCTGGTACCTCAATGGTTCTAGGGAGGCAGGTTTTGTACTCTTTTCACAGTTGGCGAGGAATATATTCATTTGAACCGCTTTTAACGGCGTTAAATTTTGATAGATCAGAGTAAGATCCTCAACTCGGTTCTGTGATGTACTACCTTTTTTACGCGTAAGAAATATGTATACTTGGATTTGCCTAGGAGGTAGGTGTAGTAGGGTAAGGGATATCGAATGTATAGTGGTGCGAGAGCAGGGTTGCACGAGGCCGCTCATATCTTAGAATATAGTCATTTTACGCTTCTGGTTATTCGACGAGTAGCTCTTGGTATCTGGGACATCTATTCATCCGGCAACTGTGACCTAACAATTACGTCGTCGTCTTTTTGTTCTAGCTATCTTCTGGCCTTGAACGCTGAGGTTTCGGACTCATTGATGCTATCGATTTAGGTTTACACGGTTGATCTAAGGCCCAAGATACATTCTGATGCTTTTCTACCTTTACTTGGGGCTCTGTGGGCGGGCCACTGACCACAGAGCACTCTCGTTTCCCCTCTGTTGGGGCATATTTGGCAAAAACCAATTCGGACAATCAACTCCCAAATGACCATCCTGATGGCATACAGGACATTCTTGACTTTCTGAACTTATTTGCTTTTTCTGACTTCGCTGTGGACAGTCCTTCACAACATGTCCCTCCGCTTCACAACGAATACATTTATTTTTCTGAACATAACAGTCATCTGCCATGTGTCCGCGTTTTCCGCAAAACCGGCATTGTGGTCTTAATTTACAATCCCGCACCATATGGCCGGGTTTCTTACAATAATTACATCTTTGCGGTGATCCCAGGGAATGGGGGTTCATTTGAGTTGTCCTAAGCTTTTCTTGTACTTGTCCATTTGATGGGGTTCCCGCATAACCACCAGATGGAGGAATTCTTGGAGGATGTGCTAAGTGTGACATATTTTGTACGTAAGTCGGATTACTCGGACCCGAATAACTTGAAAAACATCCAGAAGACTTAGGGAATTGAGAACCACCACTGGATACCTCATATCCTGGATAGGTCAATGCAGGATAAGCCCACATTGGCCCAACTGCCGGTGGAACCTGAACCATATTTTGCGACGATTGATAGGAAGTAGAAGGAACCACAGGTGTTAAATCTATTACCTCCGGCTGACTACTTAAAGGAAGTTTGTTGTTTGGGAGAGGCTCCATTCCGCCATTATTAGTTTTATCGGTTACTTGTTTACGTGTGTAATTGTCATCTATTAACTTTACTAAACCTTCCCAAGAAAGACTAGCACCTTTCAAAGCCAGCTCACAAACCACTGTGAGTGAATTTACTTGATCTTGTACCGTTTGAGGCAAACTCTTTACTAATTTTTCTCTTACAACCTTCATGGAACTCACATCTGACCCTGGAAAAGCTTTTTCGGCCAATCCCAACAATCGTAACGCGTATAATGGTATTGTTTCTGTGGACAATATTTGGGCATCCGTGAAGGCGCTTAAATCGCATTTTGTTTGTTTTCTCAAATGCTCACCAAACCAGTCCATTAATTCCTTTTTTATCATTGCATAACTTGCGTTTGATTTCATTAATACGTCGTATACTTGTTTAATTGCTCCCTCCAGATGCAATCCCAAGTATATGTACGCCACCCATCAACTTGAGAACTTGGGTAGGTCGCTACTGCATATTCTTCAAATCTATTCATGAATTGTGGCAGAGGTTCTCCATTCTCCAAACAATACTTACCAACAGGTATCATCTTTCTAGATTTTATCTGTTGTTGGTCCGTCATCATCTTCATCATCTGCGACATAGTATCCAATGTTCTCTGATTCTGTTCTAAAATTCGCAACAACAAAACATTATTTTCAGGCTCTTGAGCAGATGAATTCTGCATTGGCGGTTGTTGTGAAAAATTTCCCACAGACAATGGAGGACCTTGCTGGCTAGGTGCAAATGGAGCCGATGGAATGGGTTGTTGATATACATTCAGGCCAGGCTGCATACTGCAAAGCCAGGTCGTGCCACCAGCAATCTTTCGACCTTATGTTCGCGAACACAAATTAGGTGCGGGAAGGAACATCGTGTAAGGAGGTACTGAGCCTATCGAATGTGCTGGACCGACGTTCCACCTCCAGTAGTGAGAAAAGTGTTATAGAAACGAATCCTCAGATGTCATCTGAAGTTCGTTGATTTGATTTAGCCATCAAACT
>JABUQX010010752.1:0-20263 GCA_015478945.1 Trachelipus rathkii
CACACCTGCTTCACCTATCGCCAATAAATACTCTCTTTGATTCCATTCGAGAAGCGTACCGACCGAGCACCATATCATCCCTCAAGAACTAACATGACATAAGAGCCTTTATCTGCGAGATTCAATCATCAGACGTATGTTGCAAATCCATAAAACGCTAATGCATTTTTCTTTTTTCTCAACCATGTGTTTCAATGTCACGATTTGATCAGGTACAGCACTTGTTCCTTCACATACTAGTTTTTCGGTCCAAAAGCTTGAGGATCGACTTCGTAGTGAGTCGAGGCACTTCTTACCGACCAAATACCAGCATATAGCCTTCCCGTAGCGCAATCACTCGAAATAAAATCAGATTCCCTCTAATACACACATTGTGATCCTCCGCCCTATTATCTCCGCGTTCACAAAGTTCAGCCTTATAGTAGGCGGCTTACTATTACTGTCTCCTCCGATCCGCCTCGCAATTATACCTTGGGGGCTCCTCCATCACAAGCTGTTTATGTACACAGAAGCTTCCAAATCTAATCAATCATCATATCGCCTCCGCTTTTTCCCTGTTTTTTCTTTAATTGCTTTTTTTACACCAGTTCAGATGTCCATGCAATTTACTGACAGATTTGGAACATTCTTCAACTTTCTCACTTATACCCGATTATCGGTCCTCTTGTCGCTAATGACTCCTCATCTCCAATAACCTATTCCTTCTTGCACCATCAAACCCAGCACAGATCTATAGTTATGAGTATATATATATACTATATATATATTATACTTATGTAACTATTATATATATATAGTATAGTATATAGTGATATATATAAGTATTATATATATATATTAATATGATATATAGATATATATATATAGTGTATATAAATTATATTTACTTATGATATATATAATATATATATGATATCATATATAATGTATGGAAGGGAGGTAAGTCTAGGTTTTGACGCCTTGAAGAACCGTCACTTCCATTGTAGCTGAAGGCTAGATGGTTGGGTTGAAGAGAGTGAGCGTTTGTCACGAATAAAGAAATATACTTCCGCATGTATCATTCGATGAGTCGATGTTGGCAAGCCCGCCTCACGCAGACGCGACAGGAATCACGCCCCATGTGGACAATGCCGCGAGGCGACCGCCCGCACTGCGCACCTGGAAGGACGTTGGTCAGCTGTCCGATGAGAGCCAGGTGTGCGCACACATTAAGGTCACTGAGATGGCTTGGACCACTCTGTACCTCTTGAGCGTGGCAGTTGGTCTGCACTGCAGTGAGAAGCACAAGTAAGGCGTGTCATCAGGAATGACGCGAAACAGCAGCAAGCGCCGCAGACAGAGAGATACACTTGACATTGAGTGGTGTTTTATCGATTGCTTGCTGGTGTTCGTCCGTGGCCACTACCATCTGGCAATGTCACTCTGGTGCTCACCTAATATGAAAGGAGGTAGGAGGTAGGTTGCTTGAGAACTCGTCCTTCAGCTTAGCTGACCAAGACTTAAGGATGTTGTTAATTGACAGAGAGGTGAGCCGTTGTCACGAGTAACATTGGCGTTGTACCAACGTCCGGCGGGCTCTGCTTGGACTGCTTCAGTGGGTGGTGCGCAGCCCGCCGTCCACAGACACACGCCCACAATATGATATATCTAAGCGGAGGTATTTTAAATCTCTTTGCACTTCGCTGCGGCTTACTCAGCCGTAAATGAATAAGTAACTTTGTGACGTGTTTTGATACCAATGCGAACTTACGGAAGTGTCGGATCCGAGATACGAGGTCTGGGCGCAAGTCATCGGAATCTGCTGTATGATGGAGAAAGAAATTTAAGGACTTTCTCCAGAGAAGGTCCCACTACTGACACGGAAGTAAAAGTAAGCTAACGCGAGATATAGCATAATATACTATATCATTAGTATAGTATATTTAAGTAGTATACTATAGGTATAATACTATATTATATTTATAATACTCATATAGCTGATATATATATAGTATGATATATATAATAGTATATTGTATATATTAGTATATATTATATATTATTATATATGATTGATATACTATTTATTATATTAGTATATTATATTAATAGTATATCATATGTATATATATATAGCGTAATATATAAAAGTTTCCTATAGTATATATATAATATTATTGTGGGCGGTCTGGTGGTATTGGACTGCTGCTGAGCAACCACTGATGGAATGCCTAATGCACGCATTTCCGGAAGACAAAGCCCACTTCTATGCGTGACACATTGAGAGCGACTTGCATCTCTTGTCAGGAAATCTAATGATGTTCATCTAATAGTTGAAGTGGTTTAATTCAAGAGCCTACAATTTCAACCATCAATAATGTATTCTTACTGGCTGGGCGGCTACTGGCTGTTCAGGTCATCCTTATAACGCGGTGTACCAGTACTTACTCTACGTACTGTCCACCTCAAGCTTCTGCAGGTGCGGCCCAACTAGAATGTAAGAGTACCAGAAGTGGTCGATTAGCTTCTCAGTGGCACTTACGGTGCACACAGGGCTAAGGCTCTCACTTCACTCACCTGGACATATGATATTATTATATGATACCATCAACGTCCTTACAGGTTCCGGAGACGGAGTCGTGCTCTCGCTGGCATGTCACTGGGAGGAGCTTTCTGTGCGTCTGGTGCAGGGAAAAAAGCTAATAGCAGGATCACGACGATGAATCCTAAGCCGCTATACAGGAAGACGGCATTATCGTGACCAAGCGTTATTCATCTCTTCGAACATCTAATTTGTCCATCTTTATTGAAGGGTGGTTATTCAAGGACCGGGACAATTTGAATTAACGGTCTCGTGCAATATAGTATATTCCTCTTCGGAGCAGACTGGGATGGTGATATGGGATCAGACACACACGATGGATACAATAGTTTTATAAAATAATTTAAAGTCGAAAAGGAGCCACCCTTTCAAACAATTTAAGTGGCGTGCCGGAGCCCGTTGTCATCCCAAAAATCCACAACGCCGCGACCAAGTGTAAGGGTTTCATCCCGAACCGCCATTGCCCCTCACATATACCATTTCGCCATTGTCACTAATAATTATTGTGATAGGGCTATCCCACTTTTGGTCCCTCCGGCTCCTCTGATAAACTCCTCGATGGTATTTTTTCAGATCACTCTTATGTATTTCTGACCCCAGGACTCGCACGGTTTTTCTTGGCAATCTTCATGCACGTGGTTCGTGATCGATTCACAGCAAACCACCCCTATAGGAAACATCGATCTTAAACCATACCGCTATTAATACATGCACCTTTAAATATCACTAACATCTACTAACAAACGCACACGACATTCATCGGTATCCCCAGGTGATCGCCTTCTCTTTCCACACACACAAGATCATCAATCGTCTCTAAACATTTTTTCAAGGAACAGATAACTTCAGCCCCCTTTCAATTTTTACTATATATATATATCTGTACACCTAACACGAGGGGCTCTAATATAATCGACGCACTATGACCAGACTGCACCTTTAGCATGCTATACTCTTAACGTATCTAGAAGTCAGTTTCCCACTTACATCGGTATAAAACGAAAACAGCAATCAGCATGAACACTAGTGGTAAATCAGAGCTTAGGTTCCGTTAATCAGCGATTTACCAAAGTCTATTTCGAGCGCACCAAGACCACACCTTCCTACGCTATCCGGCAACTTTCATATTTGCACTCTGCTTTCATAATCCAAATAGTCGGACTGAGAATATTTAAACACACAATATCGTTTCAATTGGTAAGCTCATCCGCAACATGATTTTCACAATGCGGACTGATTTACTGACACGGCCACTGATTACGATCCACATTACGCTTTTTACATTATATTCTTCAGCCGCCACTTTTAAACAGGCTCAAACAATTCTGCTCGCAAGCTTCTCTCTCAGTATTCGGCCTAGGCGGCACACCAACAAGCATCAGTGTAACAATAGCCAAGGCGGCCGCTCCCGAGCACTGTGAGTTTCTTGTATTTTACATAAGATTAGCGTTGGCTCCATCAGTCTAACCGCCATACCACTGCCACCCAGACAATTGTAAATTGTCTCATATGCAGTCGTGCATCCATCATCACATTTGAAACAGGCCTTCATGCGGTGACGCTAGACTGACATCATCGTCGTTCTCGCAGCCATCGCTATCGATGAGAATGAAGAAAGCAGAAAAAAAAGGATACCGACGAAACAGAGAAGAGAGAGAAGAAGAAAGAGAGGAGAGAGGAGGAGAGAATTTGTCTTGTTGTTGTGCTTGATTATGTACTCGATTATTGTTGCTCCACAGCGTGGATACATTGTGACTTGTATTTTACTGCGTTAAATTTGGCAGGAAAGACAGAAAACGACCAAAGAAAAATATCGTTAGTTGAGGACAGTCGCTTTGCTCTTTTTGGTAGGATCTTAATGGGAATGAACGCTTTAGAGCTTCGGTGCCAAGCGCAGGGTTTTATGGTCAAAGTGATAGGTGGTTAGTAAGGTGTTAAGGACGCGAGAACGGACATGAAACAAGGGAAATTAAATGATTACACCGAATTTCCTGGGTGTAGACGTGGTTAATTGATTTGAATTATAGTATACATAGAGGTAGCGAATAACTAAAGGGGAGTACTTCGAAACAAACAACATAAGTTTATCAATAAGGTAAGGATAATATAGTCGAGCAGTAATACAGCATTGCAAATCCTATTTGATATGTTACCGCTATCGATCCTCGTTTCAGATCGTTGGTAGCTGAACGATTGTTCCTTTAAAGATATGCACCATCGGAGGATGTAGCTAGTTAAACGTCGTTCATCCTAGCCAATTTAATACAAATCCTGTTTCGTAATTTTTTTTTTAATAGGGTCTCTGCGGGCCGATTTCCAGCGTTCATTTCGGAGCTTTTTTTTCTAGCATGCGTAGAGCTTTTCGAGGCAAAAGCAGCGTTCCACGCTTGTTTAAGGGGATTTACATCGTGTTTCTACACTAATAGCAGATTTTTTTCTGAAGAAATAAACGCTGAGACATTCCGCTACTCATAAATCGTTCTTGCAATAATAGATTGCAATGTTAAGCTATCAGGACCACTATCTATGAGCTGACAGCAAGAAATGCTTTAACAATGTACCTTAGAAAGTCTCTCATTTCGTTCTCTGTACATAGCTTGTGGCCCTCATCAAGCAAAAATCTTGGAAGCTTTAATACCGCCCGCCTGTGTAACCCTGACCGACCGTTTCCGCCGAATCAAAACACCCATAAATGGTTCGGCAGTACGATTGAGAGCCGAACGTCCAAAGCGCTAATCACTCTTGTCAAATGCAATCTTTTCAAGTCACTCCTCTGCCATCTAATAGTCGATCTTTATAATCTATACCTAAATAGGTTAAACCTGAGAAAGGACAGCTGACAGTGTAGACACTACTGTGCTCAGCCTGAGGCTGACTACGACAGATATTAAGCTCGCGGTAGTATTGTTTCTCTCTTTTCTATCACCCACCGCACGCACCATACCTGCATAGGTTTTAAGCTCCGCAGGGTGAGTTACGCTTATCGCCTCGATAACTTGGGTCCTTCCTTTGGTTACATCCAGCTATTCGCTGTTGTGTAGAAGAGGAATTAATATGTTTTTAAAATTATTCACAGTCATGGTTACGTTTGTTGCTAAGGTTTTAAAATTAACATGGTTGAAGTCTTATTTAGTTTAGCCGATGTTTCAAGTTCTACCAATAGTCGGATAGAATATTGTTTCATTCTGATTAAAGAATGTGAAATAATTGATAACGAATATAGTTTGTTCTGAAAGTTGTATTACAATAGGCATAAATCCAGTATGCAGGTTCATGTGGAAAGAGTATACTGTAAGATCTTGTTAACAAGAAAATAATAAAATATCCTATACACTCTTTTAACAGCTAGCTGATATGTAGTATGCCTCTAATGTCGAGCGGCACCTCATGCTATGCTAATAGGGCAGTCATTCCTAATAAGTAGTATAGACATGTCCTTTGCAAGTATGATCAGTAAGTTCTTTTATTTGTTGTGTAAAAAGGTAATAAAAAATAATACTATTATTAATAAAATCTTAACAATTCAGAGATGAATTAAAGTAGCTATTTTTTTTTTGGAGTAGGGGATGTACACGGGATCTCCACAGCATCCACAAAGAGATGGACAGTCTCACTGTGTTGTAGGTAACTAACGACACGGCGAAAAACCTCTAACGGAACGAAATAGAAAGACTGGCTGAAGGGATGGCTTAGATCACGGTTGTAATACAAGATGATTTATAGAATATCTTGAATTGGAAGCGCCAAAGAACGTGCAGAATACACGAGGCGTCTACAGATACACAGTGACGGTGAGAGATTTAAAATGAGACGATTCGGCAGTAAGATGAGCACCTGCAGAGGCGCATACTTGAGGAGGTATAGGGTTAGGCACGTCAGGAAAGGGAGCGTTGCTTCTAGGGTCGGAGATGGCCTCGCAATCCACAAGGGAGTATGAAACGGAACTCGACTGTGAGAGGGACAGACTGGAGTGAGCAAAGATGGGCAGGTCGAGGGAGACCCCCGCGCGACTAAGGAAATCCATAGCAGTGAGATTGGTTGACCAGAGGAGCAAAAGGAAGCTCAGGACACTCCAGGAGCGCGACTCTCCTGACTAGAGGAAGATCACGCGGCCAACGCGCGCGCGCTCTCTCGCACATTACCGAAGTTTGGCGCCATCATAGCATGCCTACGCCAACAGGATCGGCCAGCCAGAGAGGAAGGCCGACGCAAATAGAGGATGGACGACATCAATACTGTAGGCGAAGGGAATGCTGGTCCCTAACGGCGCACAGCAGAGTTGTTAGGTAGCGTATGGGCACGGACGACACCGCACGGCCGTGCGGTACAAGCTGCCTGTTGGGCTTCCGCACATCGACCCCGATCTTCGCTTTGAGCTGTATAGGCAAGCGGGGCAGTGAGCGGCGTTCCACATCGGAGAGGAGATACCCCAACATAACTCAATGGTTGTGAGCGGTTGCACTGCGAAGGGAAATGTAGGCATAGCAGATGGTGGACTTGTTGAAACTAGCGCAAGACCAGAGGGGTCCGGATGTGACGGTCACCGGCAAAATGACTGGAAGGAGCGCATCCTGGAGATGCAGAAAAGATGGTTGTCCGCTCGCTCATCTGCGTTCTGGGGCGAAGGTAACGCTGTATGCTGTTCACCCCGGCCATGGGACATCAAGTTCTGCTATCAGTTCACGCAGGCGAAATAAAAAACAGACCAATAGGAGTGGGAAAGGATCTGTGCGGATAGATCAGTGATGTCCGGCAAACACAGCTTGAAGGCTCGCCATAACCGCAGGTCGCCCTCCTGGCCGTCTTTGAATTAATCGGTGTAGGAACTACTATATGAGTCGCTATGGAACCGCGTCGCGCGTGGAGCACATACAAGATAGAATCTCTCAGCAAGCACCGCGGGTGTGCTCTCCGGAGCTGGTACTCAAGCAAGACTGGATCGCACTGCGAGAGCTAGCAGTAAGGCGGAGAGCACGCGCGACTGTGAACGCGGTAGAGGTAAAATCATAGTTGCATGAACCGCTCGCTGAGTGGAGGTCGATAGGAGAGGCGAAGATGGAAGTGAACAAATCCACGCAGAATGGGCCAATTAAGCGAAGAGGTTTGTGAGCGACAGCGCTCTTATTAGATAGGTGTCAGAGCGGACGGAGGGTAGGAACGCTGAATCGACGGAGTGACTACAGCGAGCACATGAGGCTGCACGCCTCCCGCAGGGATAGGGGCGATCACCGCTCGGCTTTGTACCATCCAGGCTCTCCTTCGGATAGGAACGGTGCACCCGTGGTAATTCTCAGACCTTCAGTCTGAATGGGGTAGTGAAGCAGGATCGCTGCCCCACCGTCTGTCGCTGGCTTCCACATTCAGGGAAATAAGGGGTTCCCTGTACTTGGAAGGTTGCAAAAGGTCACTGTAATGCAATTGTGTAACAAACAGCCAAGGGCTGATGAGCGACAAGTAATCGTCTTAGCCTCTTTCGTATTAGCAAAAGTCATCTCGCGGCAAGTTCCATTGGATGCAACGTGCCCATACAATGGGAAACAACAATTGGTCAGAGACGATCGTGACAATACGTCACGATTAGGGTTGGGATTAAAAAAAAAGTGTTTGTTGCTTTTAAAAAAAAAGACGTTTTTTTTAAGGCCAAAATGTTTTTTTTTTTTTTTTTTTAAATTATCTTTTTTTCTTCATGTATATGCAAGTCTTTTTTAGGGCTATTTTAACATTTAAAAACAGTAAAGGTACAATATGGTAAAAGAGGTATGTCATAGATAATAAAGTAGCAGTTTGGTACTGTAGTAAAGTTTTATTAGTGCCTTCTTTACAGAAATCCGCAATCACCCCTGGAGAGATGAGTGAAGGAAATAAAAAATAGATCCAACAGCTAAACATACACTTTCACACAATCGATTATAGTATATATATAGTATTATATATAATATAATATTAATATATATTAAATAATTAGACTTTGAACTATAGTCTATTGTTTATAATAGTATAGTATAGTATATATTATATATGATATATATATTAATATATATATATATATATATACATTTAATATTATATAGTATATTGTATATAAATATATATATTTATATGTATATATTAGAAAAGATATAGTATTATATATATATATATAGATAGTATGATATATGAATATGATATATACGTAACTAGTATGACACGTGTAGTTACGGCTATCATACAGTAATATGATAGTGACAACTTGTAGCAATATTTTCAGATATACTATTACTAGATATACTATATACTAAGATATAGGTATAAATAATAGGTATGTTATATATATGTATATATATTTGTATATAATCTATATATAATATGATATCATAGTAGTTATATATATGTATATATATTATATGATATAATATATATATATAATATATAGTATATGACTGATATATATAGTATATATATATTACTTAATAGTACTAGTACTAGTATATATATAATACTTAAAAGAATAAAATTTAAGTTTTTCTTTCATCGCTTGTCGCGCGACACCTTGGTATTTACTCGTGATGCAGCGGCCCAAATTTAATATTAAAATAGAAATGATAAATAGATATAGTGAATTACTTTTAAAATTTCTATTGTGTTAATATTGAATTTAATTTTACGGTCTTACTTACACATCTAACAAACGACGGGGTACCACCTATGAGGTTGTCAGAAAAGCAGAATGGCGAAAATTTTGTGTTAAGTAAATTAATTCATAAGGTGGGACTTCGCTTCTAATTACTTGAGACAAGATTCTATATATAAAACGCCTTCTATTGTATACCTAATACCTTTAGCGACTCATTGCTGAATAGTACAGATACATTCAATATGCGATGATATACAACTTAGGAGATGTTTAATCTGACGAATTGAGAAAAAATTTCTGCAATACAGAGATCCAATGAGATCTTCATTACCTACATAGAGGGAGACGGTTCATTAAGCTTTCAATCAAAACTCGCGCTAAAAATTGTGAGTTATGGCTAGATCTGTTACCGTAACATATCTGGTTCGATTACAAATGATAATAACCCTTTCCTGATATAGTTAATACTCATTAGCGCGAAAAATTCTTCTTGCAAATTTCAACTAACATCAAGAAAGAATTTGAAAGCTCTCTTTCAGAACGAAAGTTTTAAATAACTTTCAAATTTTATATCCAAAGAGTCATTGGTATATAACACGAACCCAAACTCCTTCGATACCTTCACCGACCAGTTCACTCAATTTAGGGAGATCAGAAGAAAAAGATTTTATCATCGCAATGAAAAAAAGAGAAAAGCTAACAATTTAAAAATACTATCTTATTATAAATAGGTGTGTTGGGTAGAAGAAGTCTAATTTAATATAACATCATAAATACAGATCGGAAATTTAGATCTATCGATGGATAAAAAATCATTTTTGGGCTAGCAGACTCTGCTTTTCTCGTCAAATTTGGACGGCTGAATTTTCAAAGTTTATTGTGGACTTTTGAGAAATATAAAACTACATTCAAGAAGAATCTCAACGGCTGGCTACGGCTGGATTTCTGGAGCCGAACTAATTTTCATGAAGGATTGTTCAACGTCTCCCTAAATAAGGAGTCGCAAAACACACCCCTGTGTCGACTAGATTTGTACATAGCTCGGTGTAGTCACCTACTACAAAAAACATCAGATTCATACATTAGCAAGATGTCAACAAGATGTAGTATATAGTTATAGACTTAAACTAAAGACTGACTATCACATAAATGTACTAATTCCTGACTCTCTGAAGTAACAGACTCACATGTTCGATCACTCACTAAAATGCCTCTTAAGAACATTTTCAAATTAACGTTTAAATACCCATGCAATAACTAAAGCACATCTCTTTGGAACATGTTCAACATCTGCGACAACCTGCACGCTTTAAAGAGCAGCTCCCATTGCTTTCCATATTACTGATGGAAATCGGCTAACCATAAACCTAATCATCGCATGCCTTCAGTTGAACTGCTCGGGCGCGCACTAAGTCATGCTCGTACCGATCAGGATTTGTGTGCTCCGTTATAATTTGCCAAATGGCTAGCTAAGACAACTCTGCAAGACCTCGTTTTGGTTGTTGAGCACGATCCTCGTTCATATCACACTTGACCTAATTTTCTGGAAGTTTGCTTATCATGCAAAAGATCAAAACAGCACTCAGACTCCTACACTGGGCCACTCCCTTGTAAGTTTTTAGGTATTACTCTTGGCGCGTCGATCTCGCACACTGGCGGATCTCCTGTTACTTTACCACAGATGTCCCATTATAAAACCCTTGCCTCACCTTACTTTGTAATCGAAGCAGTTTATTGATGGAAGAAGATTGCATGATTAGCCGTGTTAGCATTAACTTCAGCTTTTAGTACAGCTACCTGATCAACACACATTTGCGCGGAAATTCCCGGCTTCCTCACCTGTACGCCGTAGATAGCAAGGTCCGTAGTAGGACCGGCTGTAGCAGATAGAGCCGACTGGCTAACAGAGCAGTGTTTTTTCGAATTTAAATCACACTCTTTCTGAAACCATCAAAATTGCCGGTCTTAGTGTGGGTTCTCGAACCCTTTATCTCTCGCCTGGTCCGCTGAAACGTAAAGTTTCATAGAACTTCACTTTTGAATTAGTATATAATTGCCCTACCACACGGAGGAACGGATGATTCTCCACTAATATTTATCTGTGGTACAGATAGATGTGGATAGACAATTTTTGCATCACGTGGATTGCGTTCCTTACATTAAAAATGCGGCGCAGTACGATTCATATAGACTTTGAGATCGTTCGCATACAACGCTAGGTACTAGTTGAACGCCCTAACATTATTCACCGATATTGAAAGGCTGTTCTGAAGAGAAAAGTGAATCCCGCTTACTCGATTGTCCTATGGAATGTTGTTTGATATAGCTGGAGTCTAAAGATTAATCTGCTTTGTCAACCTCACTGTATCACGTAAAGTCTCGGATCCTGTCGCGTCGTCATAATGTTCGGTCTGTGGTCTGTCCAGGCAGAACCTACAGTGTACAACCCAAGTTTACATATCGCATTGGTTTGTGTGCATTCCATTCCAGACCTAACAGCAAAAATAGGATAAGGCACTTTTACGTGCTTATTTGTGCTCCAGGAGGCTCTATCGAGATATGCTGCTTCCTCTTTTTCTTACAACGCCTTAATCTAATTAACTTTTTCTATTTTTTAAGATCCTTCTACCTCATAGGTGGTTCTATTTATAGTCAAGCAGTTACGTGCCCTGTCAAACAAGGCAAGGAGAAAATTTCGCCTTTATCGGAACGCTCGGACAGCCTACATGTATAACAACTCCTCTAATAACAACTCTTTCTTATCCATAATAGTTTTCCTCTTTAAAAATAATTAAAATAGCTGCTTATGCAAATAATAGTTAACATATCTTAAGTATTATTTTGTTTTCCCCTTTAAAGCTATATTCCTTAAGACCCAACATAAATCAGCAGCCCAGCCTAACATAATCCCGAGGATGTGTTTTAGGTAAAATCCGTTGCCATTCATGTGTAACTCCTTATTACATTACGCGGAGAACACATGAACTTTAACTGTAGACTTATATCCACACGACAATAGCAACTACGTTACGAACTGTTCCTAGAATTCTGGCCCTCAGCATTTACGAGGTCGTGCCACGTCATCGTAAGAACCATAGCTATCTGACATTAACTACATGACCCAGACTCCTTCAGATGGAACATTCATATCGAAGATTGTAGCACAGAAGAAGATTACGTAAACTTAAATTCGCTGGGTTTGCGGGAATATTGTTCTTTGCGATTTTTTTACTGAGATTAGATGAGAAACAGTGTAATTATGTTTTGGGTTTTTGCAGGTCAGCTTGCATTGCCTGTAGAGTTTCGTGCTTTAGGGCGGTACAGTAGCTCACGCGAAATTTATGTTATTATATTGTTAACAATCTATTTTTACTTTTTGTATTTTGTTGTTGTGTTGTTATATGTTAGTCCCGAATTAGAGAGCGGCTTGTATTATTTGTTGTTTAACTCGTCAGCGTAGACTGTAGGACCAGAGAGTGGTCCAACCTCGTGGGGGGCGGTTGCGCCAAAGGCGCTGGCGCGATGTGGCAGTGATTGTTAGCGTGGTGCGGCCATTGTCTACGGAGCTAGCCGTTATGGAGATTTATAATTGTTCAAGGACTGAGCGTGCTACGGTCTAGGGCTGTTTATTCTGTGAGACGAGAATTGTAGTTGTAAGTGATTTAGTGATCAGGCTTAGTGTAAAGCTTCCGAAGATTTATTTTCACGAAATTTGAGCTAGATAAGTTCTGGCAGATCGTATGATATGGCAATTGATGTGAAGATGTTGAGAGGCGAAGAGTAATCTTGGGCAATCGGGTTACATGAGTGGGCGGCAGGTGGTGTGCGGTAGTTTATGATAGCTATATCCAATCTATGAGGGAGATAAGGTAGGTGGCAGAGTGAGCTTGCAATTGTATGGGGCTTGGGTTACTGAAGTTGATTATGGCGATAGAGGAGGTACTCTATGTCTACATAAGTCAGCTGAAATGGGACAGTAGATTTTAATCAGATTAGTCTGATGAAAAATCACAGGCATGGAGAGACGAGATCTGAGACATTAGAGAGGAAAAATGAAACTTGTTCTTGTTGGAGGCGGTTGGAAGGGGTCAGGTGAAATGAATTTGTTCTGTACTTCTCAGGGGAGGAAGGAAATAAGTGAAGATTATCAGCCTATGAGAATTACGTTAGCAGAAATTGTTGTATGTCAGGTTGGCTGATGAAGTAGTCGGTGTGTGAGGACTGAGTCACTTGGCGATGCAGAGTAGTCCGTCTTGCCGGTGCAAATTGCGAGTGGTCTGTTTAGATGGAATTTGAGGATTAGAAGAGGTGAAGATTCGGAGTACACGAGATGTGCAAAGAGCGATTGTTTGTGTTCGGTGGACGGGAGGAAGCAAATTGTGGTTGTGACAGTTTATTGACCGCCTTGTCCCCACAAGTATATGTGTGGATACGATCATGCCTGCTGTGCTAGGTATTATAATAAGAAGGTATTTGGAAGAAGACACGACGAGTGTGCTATATTCAATGGGAGAAGGTTACGAAGACGTATCGAGTGATTGCTCTCTGAGGTGATGGTATTTCGAGCAACTGGAAGAGCATTGGTCCATAGTCCTTTAGCTCTTCTTTTTCAGTGATGCTTTCTGAATTCTGAATTGACAAGAGGGCGCAGTATAGTGATGTTGCACCAGTATTGGTTTATCTGTTCCAAGTGCAATGAGTGGGTCAGCTTGAAGGCATTTTTTATAAGAAGGAATGAATTGATTAATTTTAATGTCTTTGAAGAACTTGCGCTGGATTTCTCCATTGATTCGTTGATGAAAGAACAAGTATCCATCTTATTGGAAAAAGGAATTTCAGGCGCGTTGGGATTCTACGCTCTCCGATGATATAGAACGAACTAGTTAGTGTGTAGGTCACTGATACGTCCTGGACGGTGATGCGGCTCGTGCAAGTGATTAGGTAATAATATCATAGATGACATAATTTTAAAACTTCATCCCTAGCTACATGTAACTATTTGTTCACGTCGCTATTCATACACTCCAAGGCACTGGGTGTGGTGAAAATGATTAACTAAAATATGCAGCATGCTAAATGCCTCCTCGGTTATTTAAATGTGTGATAGTCACAAATTTAAGGAGGTGCAAGATGAGCGCATTCTTAAAAACACGCCATGTGCAGAGATGAGGAAATAAGCTGTTGTGAATTTTGAATATGGTGATTTTGGGAGAATATGTGGTTGAACTTTGTCATTCAGTATGTGAGAGGTTGCGTCTGGCGGGTGGTGTTGGAAAGGACAGGTTTCAGTATAGTTTTTGGTATTGATTTAAAATGCTCGTTATCTCTGAATTTTGTAGGACAGTGCATAAATGAGCTACCGGCGTGAAGTGAAGACCCATTAATTTGACAGAAACAACTGGCTCATTTGGATTTGACTTAGTTTTTAGGGTGTGGATGTGTCACTACAGGTTGGTAAGCTCATGGGGCTCGAAGTGATAAAACTAAAATTCAAATACATTCAAGTAATAATATATTAAGATTATTTTAAAAAGTTTCGCATCAATATGAATGTCATATTACGAGTTGATCATTTAACGAACTGACATAAATTGTGGAAGGAAAACCTGACGTTGCATTGACGGAGGCCTGATCAGTTAGAAAGTATGAATGACGTCAATGAGGATTGGGAAGTCAATATGTCCTACACAGTGTATGATAAGAGCAATATGTAGTGTGAGCTATCTGAGGGATGGATAGGAATACGCAATTGGTAGACTCACAGAGAGCATAGTCTGAATCGGCAGAAATCAAAGATGATGGCAAGCGGTCCATTTGGTGAAAGTCGTGTTTGCTGCGATTTGATCGTGTGCTAAGCATGATCTGGAAAGAAATAACTTGGCTGCTCGGGGCATTGAATAGTAGCGCTGGGCCATTTCTCACACTTAGTGAAAAAAGATAAAATATATCGTAAGCTGGCAAGATGCCGATAGTTAACATATCACAATTGGGACTTAGATTGATGGGTAGATAGAAGCGAAATGTGTATTGATTAATGATGAAATTGATGAGGCTTGGTGTTTCAAAAGATCGAAGAACATTCCTGACAATTAATTTCTTGTCTGGAACGTTCATATGTACCCCGGAGACCCGGAGTGTGACGCGCTCGTGAACATTTGCCGAGCTAAGATTTTGCAGAAGTTTATATAGTGCGTTTTGAAAGTAACGATACAGAGTGTGAACAGCATTTGTCATCACTGAAATTTGATTAAGAAGTTCAAATCAAAGGTCGCGTAAGTGATTTACAATATTTGAAATTTCAAACGCGCTGCAAAAGTCCATTAATGGCACAGTAATGTTAATGTGTTGCGAATAGATATTGTTTTACCATAATAATAATGTAAATATTAAATCATTTAAAAAATGTTAGATGTATGTCTATTATGAGTTGTATGTCGCATCTGAACTCGTCTGTGAAAAAATGTGGCGCATGGTATGCAAAAGGTTGGCCTCCATTAGCAATTTATGTACTTTGCTGAGTTCAAAATGCTAAATGACAAGACCCATTTTGATTAACCTAGCAATGATGTGTAACCAGTTTGAAAATATAACAAAAACATATAATAAAAATGTATAATAAACAAAAAAATGAAATGAAAATCCTATTTACATTAATAAATATAATTTTGCTAAGAATATTAAGGACCTATTTGCGTTTTCGAAGGGAACATCATTGCTCTGTGGGGAGGATTATATTGAGTGGACAGATTAATCAATTATATTTTAAATATACGAAAAAGAAGCTAAGTTTTCTTTTCCTCAGTTCTAAATACGAGAATACCAGTGGTCAATTGCTCCAAGGCATCCTCTCATCAACTAATTGCAATTGTGATAAACGACTTTCATAATATAAAAGAGCAATGAAATGTGTAATGCTGGCAAAAAAAGGTGAAAAAGTAATGAAGTGAAAGATAGAATCTTTTTCAAAAAGAAAAAAGAAAAAAAAGAATTCATGTAAGACATGACCCTACTGAACAGCAGTATTAATAGATTTAGGGTTAAACGATGATCGTCTGCAAATGCTATTAAAGGGCTGCAGGTAAGAAAATCGGAGAGAAGGAAATATACCAGGATATGGTGGATTGAAATCAAAGCTTTTGAAAAACTCCATCAGAAGCTTTAGATATGTTCAGCGTCACAGGAAAAGATTCACCAAAATGCCGAAGTGCCTAAGACCAAGAATCAGATAGGAGTGAAAATAGAACACCAGCCGAGCGTTCCTTATACGGAAACCCATACTGGCAAACTGAGATAAGATGAGAAAGTTATAAGGTAACTGGACGAGCCCAAAGGAGAAAACTGTTTATCATCATAAGGCGAAGAATGAACGATGCATGTGACTTACATTCGAGCTAGGAATGACATGCCACAAAAATTACTAAGCAAATAAGAGGACTCTCAAAACAGCAAAGCACAGGCTCGATGAATAGAAGACCTGGCGACAAAGAGAGTTTCAGAAAATACGAAGAGGCCTAGCATTATAAAACAGGACAAAAAGCATGAATGGAGAAACTCAAGACATGCAAACCAAGATGTGGACATAAAGAGAGATCGAAAGACAGACAAATAGATGGAGAGAGAATAGTGAGAGAGACATAAACTGCAGAGAACCTCCCGATTCGATGGAGGAGATAGGAGAACATAAAAAAGCCACTCAAAGCGTCAGCTACAAGCCCAGAGAGGACGCGATAAAACTTTGATGCGGACTTCAGAAATGACGCAACAAGACTGATACAAAAACCAAATAAAAGAGATGAGAGAGAGACGAGAGACTAAGATTTTTCCCATGCTTTACCGAAAAAAATATTTTACTTAAAAACATTAAAAACGTTGTGAAAAATTAGTACCAAATTATGAGAATTAAAGCATAAAAATACAAATATATCTATAAATTAAAAGCAATTTAGTATACACTTCCAGAGCGAATTAGAAAGAAACTAACGTCAGAGAAAGGTGAAATAAAAAATCAGATCTATTTCTCTTTTTTCATTTTGACTAAAACGGCCGAAATAATCAGCGTCATAACTCAGAGTTATTCGCCACATCCGATTAAATCATGTTCTCTCGCATAATCATATACTAATCGAAGTTTTTTCTCTATTACTAAAGATGATTAGAAGGAACGATTAATGGTACTATCTCTCTTTTTAGAGGAGAAGTCAATCTAGCCTTTTTTTTTTTTTTAATTCAATATATATATAAAGGGTATTATCAGGAAATTTATCACATTGGACTATGCGCGTCGACGACCCATTGAAATAGGGATAACTCTTCTGATATATTTCGGTAATGCGCATGTCAAAAATATGACCCGTCTTTTTTCTATTGCCTCATATCATACGCGAATAAGAATTTAAGATATGAAAAAGTATTATTGGGAAACACAAAAGATATTATAAAGACAAGTTGTAAAGAAATGGTTGGCACGCTTCCAATAAACCTGCCAAATAGAAGCCAGCGTGTTTCTTTGATTTTTCCTATTTATTTATATATAATTATATATAATACTATATAAATTATTTATTATATATTAATATATATTATATATTATAATTATAATTATTATATTTATATATATGTAATATTGATAATTATATATAAATTACTTAATTTATATAATTTAATATATATTATATATATATTATATATTAGTGAAATGATATAGTGATGTTTGAAATTTTTTATTGATATCATACAGAGATGCTTATATGAATGAGAATGGCAAATTTTTTTCTCTTTCTCAATATATTATATTATTATTAAATCTATTTAATTATTATATATATATTTATATATTAATTAATTATTTAATATATTATAAATTTATAATATTTAATGATTATATAATAATATTATATTATATAATTATTTACATATTATTTTTCTTTTATTAATTTATACTTCATTTGTAATTATATTATATTGGTTTTGACTTTAGTTGTATTGTTGACTTATGTTGTTCGGTGTCATATTGTTCTATACTTTATCAGCGTTATGTTGATTGCTATTGTTGTTTAAAATATATATTATATATATATATTATGTATATTACTGATTGTTGATGTTTTTGTTGTTGATGTTAGTTTTATTGTAATAAAGACTAAATGTTTATATGATTTTGTTTATCGTATAGCTATGTTGTTTTGTTGTGATCATTGTTGCTTCGTATTATCATTGTATTGATTTAATATATATATATATAATATATATTTATATTAATATTTATTTAAATATATATATAATTAATATATTATATTTATATATATATTTTGAATTATATATTATATATATAACCTAATTTATATATACATAATATATATTATATAATAATATATATAATTTATAATAATATATAATTAATATTATTATATATATTATACATAATAATATATAATATATAATATAATATATTATATTATATATATATTATATTTAATAATATTTATAATTTATTTATTAATTATTATATATAAATTCTATATTATATATATATATATCATTTCTAATATATAATATATATTATAATATAATATAATAATATACTATATTATTAAATTAAGTATTTATATATTAATATGAATTACACTATATAATATATAATTAATTTATATATATTAATATATATATTAATTATATTAATATTATATTAATATGTATAATAATTATATTATATATAATTAATATAATTATAATATATTTAATATATTATGAAATATATATATATTCTGTATGACATTAAAACCATTTGGAATTATGTATATTATTCTACAATAATTCGATAAATATAATATAATTTCTTAAATGTATACTTATAAATTATTATTATACTATATATATTTAATATATAAATTAATTAATCTATTAATATAAATATATATATATATATAGATATATATACTATATATTTATTAATTTAATTTAATTTAATTATTTTATTATATATATAATATTTATCTAATTAATATATAATATAGTAATAATACATATTTATATTATATATTATTATTATATATTATTTTAATATAATTAATATAATATATATAATATATATTAGGTGCATTCTGTGCTGTCGTGTGACGTGTTGATGTGTATTATACTGTGATGTATGGTTGTAGTATATCATAATATAATTATATTATTGTTTTTCTAGTTATATTGTATATATATATGTATTATATAATATATGTACTCATTGTTTTGTGTTATGGGTGAGGTTATTTAGCTTGCGTTAGTTGTGTATTGTGTGATTATGTGTTATATATGTGATTATGTATAAGTGTATGTATGTGTGTAATTGTATGTGTTGTGTGTTTGGTAATATTACTATACATTAATTATATATAAATCATTATTATACATTATAGATTGTTGAAATAGCGTATATGACTTTGATTATATAGGTCCGTTATCGATTGTATATAGTGTACATAAAGTATTGGGGTGGTGTTGCAAAACGTAACTTATTTAAATAAATTCATATCATATATTTAAATAAATAATGTTAAAATTATATATATATTCTATAAATTTAATAATATGTTAAGCTTTTATTTAACTATAAATAAAGGTAAAATATATAAAAATCATGTAATCTAATGTAGAAATTACTACGTGAATTTACCTATCTGTATACTAATTTTATAGCCTGAACAAATTATTATTTATAACTTAATAGCAAATATAATAAAAAAAGGAAAGCGGTATATAGTGGCTATATCCCCTAGGGATAATTTGGCGTTCATTTATATACTTCTACCATTGAGCTTATAGTTGATATAGGGTAGATAGATGCTTCCATGACTGACTCCCGCCCCTCGTTTCAACTCTATATTACATATAATCTATGTGTATATACTCTTATATAAGTGGAGAAAAAAGTAAACTGATAGCGAGTCTGTATCTTTCATGTAGTATGAGAAGAGACATGACAGCAACATGTCCAAGCCGTATTACAGAAGAAAAGAAGAGAGAGTATGCAAGGAACGCTCCGAATAGATCTCTTTTCAAATCTCTCCTATCTCTTTTTTCTC
>JABUQX010010753.1:0-5000 GCA_015478945.1 Trachelipus rathkii
ACTATTATAATTATATATATATATTATAATAATATTATTATATATATATATATATAAATATATATATATATACTATATATTATATATAAATATATATATATATATATATATATATATATACCATATATATATATATTAGTGATTGCACCGATACCATTGGTATCGGTATGCGGATCGCGGTATCCGGTCGATTTTGAATAGTATCGGTATCGTTATCGGGAAATTTGAGAGTAAAACAAAAAAGTAGTATCGGTATCGGTTCGTATCGGTAAAATTTGCCATACCCAACCCATACCACACATTTTTGCGTCTTTTAATTTGATTTCGATATATTAATATAATATATTATATATATATATATATATATATATATATATAATATAAATATATATATATATATATATATATAATATATTTTTTATATATATATAATATATAATATACTAATATATATATATATATATATATATATCACGTACGTACCATAGTCCCGCATTGCGTGCAGAGTGGTGTGATAGTTGAAAGGTTTTTAAACTTATGAACACCATTCAGAAAAGCCAGATTGATAAAGGGGGTTTTCAGCCCCTTGCTCATCAGACAAAGAATTTAAAAATTTCTTCAATGACTCGATGACTTTGAGAAACATATTATTTTAACCTTTAACAAAAATTAAAGTTTCGAATTTTTTCTTCTTTTTTTTCTAATTTTGACTTTTTAATATATAATATAATAATATAATATATTTTATATATAATTAAATATATATATAATATATAATATATATATTATAATATATATTTATTTATTTATATATAATATATTAATATATCCGCAGCAATTTGTCTATAATTTCCGTATCTAATCTGACCCTACTGTATGTTAATATAAGTGTTTTCGTTTTTGCATTTGTGCATACGAAACGTAAAAAAAATCACAATTTGCGTTCGGTTTTTTTTGAAACTTAGCGCAAAATCAGCAAAGAAATGCCTTACCAGTATTACCACACGTAAAAAAGAAATTTCCGTAATTCAAAAGTTGCTATTTCCAGGTGTATGCTCGATTACCCACCGTTCTTACGAAAATGATGCCAAACAAAAAAAAAAATGACGGCTTGGTAGGGCCTACCACGCCGTCATTTTTTTTGAAGTGATGAATAATTTCATTTAATAAATTAGCTTTAAATCTAAATTCTTTTCAAATTGAATAAACTGCCAGCCAATAGTAGATAAATTATCATTTTTGCAATATAAACCCATTATTTAATTATTTCTTTGTTCTATCCGAAATCGACGGGCTCCATCACAGCATCTAATCCCAATTGCTTGCAAAACAAAGTAAACCTCATAAGAATCGTGTTCTTTTTGCACGGAAATTCAGGGCAATCAGGAAGTGCCCAGAAATTCCTAATGCAAGATGTTAAGGGTAGCGTTTAAGTGTTTTTATATAATAAGATTCCAAATAAATTTTTTTCTTCATCTGTAGAAGCATTTTGAAAAAATGGAGAATTTTTGAAGAGTATGGTAATTAAGGTCATGCAATCTCTGACAGGTTTAAAAATTCCTGGTTGAAAGAGGGAAGAGATTAGATTCGAAAGGAAATGTCCATGGTGTTGACGGCTCGCATCTTTATGTTATGTGAAGTTTTGACCCTTACATTAGTCCACGTTCAGTCGACACATTATATCATTTGTAAACGATATGTGACCTCAAGTTCATGGAGATTACTTTCTTTTAATTTTTTTAAAAAAATCCAAATTCGAGTTGTTGTTAATAAAAGATATTAGGAAAAACTTGCATTGTGGAAAAGTTTTTGTTTTTTTAAAATGTTTTAATCTGAAAGGAAAGAACGTGGAAAGGGCGTACAATTGCAGGGAAGCCGAGACATCGAACAGAAGTTAGAACATCATAGCATATAGTCTTTAGGGTGTTATCCGAGAAACGCAGTAAACAAAATTTATCAAAAATGTTAGAGAGGTTAAAGGCTAAAGCTAGAAAATTTATGAGAAAAGTTGATTTTTCTTCATGGAAAAACTTCCAGTCAGAACAAATAACAAAGGCATGCTGTATGCGGGACCATTGCAATTATGGATTTAAGGAGATAGAAATAAAGAAATAGTCCCAAGTAAAGTATTAGTGGGATTGCTATAAATAAATTAGCAAGCCCACAAATACCTTACTTGAAATAGATTTTCTTATAAGTTATATCTCCCTTTAATCGTAATTGTAATTACATAATACATTTAACTATAAATAAATTATTTGTAGTTTCCTTGGCTTAATTTAGACCGATTTTTGTTTTTGTCATGTGCTTACGCTCGATTAAAGTAGAATGCCACCCAGTGTTTTACACGAATTATCCAGTTTTAAACCCGACCGCGATTTATCGGCTAGGCTTACTTTTTCTTTAAACAATTGGAAATCAGCTAATTGTATGATACAATGTCAAATTTAAAAACTCACCAGAAAAATAAAAAAAAAAACAAATGGTTTTATATTACAATTAATTAGAATATCATCTATTTGTGATTGGAGTTTATCCCATTATGGAAAAGAACGGAAATTTAGAATTATTAAAGCTGATTTAGTTTGAATCATGAAAAATTAGGCCCCCGTAACACCCCGCCATCAGTTGAGTTTACATTTTTCGTTAAGAAACCGTGCTTATTCGGCTAGCACGGGAAGCAGCAAACCTTAACAGATGAAAAATTCCTTACGTCTGGAAAGCATTTCTTACAATTTTTCGGTAGAATGACAAAAACGAACTTCAAAACTCGAGCATTTCTACGTTTGTAAGCCCCAGATATAAAAAACGGAAAAACGGCTGTATATATATCATACTATATATATATATATAATATATATATATATATATATATATAATATATATATATATATATATATATTTTTTAAATTATTAATATATAATATCAAAGGCGACATTACACAGTTGAGTCGAGGTCCAATGTCTCTCATTTAAAATTTGCGGATGGATTCATCTTAAGTATTTTTTATATAAAAATTCTTATATACTTCGACAATAAATAAATATCCGCGCAACATGCGCAGGGCAAAGCGCGGACGGAGGCAGATCTTTTAATAATGTGCGGATGCTCCGCGGATGCGAATGCGGATGCGGATTGAGAACTGCATCACTAATATTATATATATATATATATAGTATATATATAAATATATATATATATATATTATATATATATATATATATAATATAATAATATATATCATATATAATAATATATATATTATATATATATATTATTATATATATATTTAATATATATATATAATATATATTAGGCCATATAGGGATAAAAGTATCGGTTATCGGTATCGGGTATCGGCAAAAAAATTTTGGTTATCGGGTATCCGGTATCGGCAATGAAAAAATAGCAAGTACTTGTATCGGTATCGGTACGGTCCTCAAATTTTGGTTTAGATCATTTGCAACACTATATATATATATATATACTTATATATATAATATATATATATATATATATATATAATATTATATATATATTATATATATATATATATATATATATAATATATATATATATAATTTATATATATATATATCTCGGAAAGGGTTTATCATCATTTGTTGAAAGATTGTTAGGTGGTAACAGAGTCGTAGTATAACTAAAATTTTTAGGCAGTTTTTGATGAAGCTTAATTGAATCTTTTAAATTAATTGAAATCATTTTTGATCTCTGTATTCTTGAAGAAATTTCTTTCCCTAAGTTCGTATTTAAATCTTCCTAAGTCTGATATCAGGGCATAATTGAATGGATTGTACGTATTCAGCAATGATCGCTAAAGGATTAGATGGGGTATATGAATAGAAGCCACTTTATATAGAAATCTCCTAGTAATAATTAGAGCGAAATCACTAATGTTTAATAATTACTTTAAGCACAAAATTTTTCGTTCTTTTTTAAACCTCATTAGTGCTGGTTTGTTTGTGAGACTAAAATTAAGTTAATAGAACAAATAGAAATCTAAAAAGTTAAGTAATTTATACTTTAGATTTAAGATTTTAATAGAAATTTGGGTGACCGTCATTCGAGAAATACCAAGGGTTGCGCGACAAGCATGAAGGAGAAGGAAAAGAAAGAGGAGAAACCATTTTTTAAATTAGAGTATTAATATATATTATAATTAATTAAATATATATTATAATATATAAATATATATAGTAATAATAATATATAATAAGTATATAATATTATATATATAATATAATTATATATATATATATTATATATATATATATATATATTATTTGAAAGGAATAGGGGTGCATGGAATCTATTTTTTTATTTTGGGGGTGCTGCCACTAGATAAAGATTGGGAAACCACTGCCCCGTAAGAGCCATAATAAACCCTTTTACTAATACTAAACCTCTTACTTTATATATTGCATACCTCTTTTACCGTATTGTATTTACTGTATTTTAATGTTTAAACCCTCTATAAAAGACTTGAGTATACATGAGAGGAAAATTAAAAAAAAAAAAAAAAAAAAATTTTGGCCTTTGGTTTTTTTATTTTAAAAAGCGAAACTTGTATATACCCACCCTATATAATATAAAATATATATATATATTATATAATATATATATTTAATATATTATAATATATATAAATATATATATATATAGATAATGATAATATATATATACTATATTATCTGAGGTTAGTTAACTCCAGACCAATTAAGTAAGTAGTATTTAATAATTTAGATGATGGAGGTTAAAAGGGTTTTTGCTTTTGAGTTATTAATGGTGCACGTGAATAATAACTATGACAGATATGATAATCAATTTGTAATCACAAGGTCGGAAGTTACTTAATTATGGAATGACAAAGTTAATTGATATAAAAAATGACACGGCAAAACGTGCCCGGGCCTCTTGCCCTACTGCTGATTGACAAATACGTTCTGCGCTCTCATCGCATTAAAAATCACAATTCGCT
>JABUQX010010753.1:15000-20000 GCA_015478945.1 Trachelipus rathkii
AATCGATCCGATAGCTATATATATATATATATATATATATATATATATATATATATATATATATATATATATATATATATATATATATATATATATATATATATATACTATATAATATATATATATATATATAACTCTTATTATTATTATTTTCAATATCATTATAACAGTAATTAGTTGTAATTAACTTTGCATAACAATTTATGTAACAGCTCTTATTGCTTTCAGTGCCATTATTATGCACTATAATTGTATTATATATATATATATATATATATATATATATATATATATATATATATATATATATATATATATATATATATATATATATATATATATATATATATATATATATATACTATAGCTGAAGAAACTTTGGAAGAATATTCACTTCTTTAGAATAAGTTAAAAGCTTCCCCGCTTATACTCGGGTCAATGGTCAAACAGGTCACCACTCAGAGAAAAGAGGTATCGGTAAAGGTTGACAACTTCTAACGCGCTCAGTTTGAAAATATAAAAAACTGTGGTCAAGTGGTAGAACACTTCCTATACTTACAGCGATGGCTCGGGTTAGAAACCCAACAGGAGAGAATAAAGATTCCTTATATTTTCAAACTATGAGTGTATTAGCAGTTGTAAAATGATAATGATACATCATCTCTCTGAGTAGAGCCCTGTTTGCCATGATCCAGTGTGGCTTGAAGCTCTATTATTCTTCAAAGTTGCTGCTAATCATCATCAGTGGTAAAACACTTGCTATCCCAACAGCGAGGGCTCGGGTTTGAAACCCAACGTGAAAGAGTAAAGATTATATATACATTTTTTTTTTTTTTTTTTTTTTTTACAGTTGTACCACCACTCATGGGCAGAGCCCTATTCCAGGGAGGGTGTTACATAAAATTGCACACTTAACGCAAATTACCAGATGAGCACAGACGCAGGCTTAAAGTGAGGAGATTAAATTCAGCAGGAAACACAGAAGATGGAGAGTTCCACAGAGCAGAGGTGGCAGGAAAGAAGGAAGCACCGCAGCGAACCCCAGCCTGGAGTTACCAATATCTACACAAAACTCGTGAAAGGCAGACACAACTTTGCATGTACTGCAGGCGAAACATCAAAGGTGGTGGTACGCAGTGGTAATTTCCCTCGAACACCTGCCATACGATACCTATAGAAAAAGATAAAGCACCAACATCGCCTCAAAGATAGGGTCAAGTGAAGTGGAAAGTACAGAACAGTTTATAAGCCTTTTGGCTTTTGACTCGACCCAATCAAAAAGCCAGGTGAAACAGAACCCCCAGATAGAACAATTTACTCTTTGACGGCGCATGAGACCCTTGTATAGGGAGTAACTGAGAAGAGAGGAAAAATAGTCTCGCAGTCTAAACAAAACTCCAGTTTCTTTGGGGCCGCCTAGCAACCGTTGTGATGTGAGGTTTCAAAATTTTTGGTTATGTTGAGGCCAAGGATATTTTATATTGTCAACAGGAGGGCGAAAGAACCGTCAGAAGAGATAGGAAAGTTAGAAGGTGTTTTAGAGAGGAGATTTGTAGAAGTTGAGTTTTAAAAAATTAAATTTACAAGGTTGAGATGACCCCAATCGGAAATTCTATCCAGATCAGCGAGAATAGAATCGGAAAGATTGAGACGAGAAGGCAATTCTAAGTAAAAGAGGGAGCAGAATTGAAATGAGTTGAAGCGAAGGGTCGGAGTCATCGGCACTTATGAGTGAATGAGGTTCGATTTACAGACAGAAGTCATTAATGAAAAGTAGAATAAGAATAAGTAAAACAGAACCCTAGGAACACCACTATTGACAGAAAGAAGAAGAAGTCGCTCCGCCAAACCACAGCCGATATTGGGCGACGAAAAACTGTTTATAATCAACAAAGAAGGAGGCAAAGGATCTGCTTGGAGAGCAGTGACGCGTGCCAAACGGTCAAATACTTTGGATATGTCAAGCGCCACCACGCAAGTCTCCCCATGGTTCCTAAAGAGGGGAAAACCATAAATCGGTTAAATAGGAGAGAATATATCGCTAGTAGACCTTGAACGCCGAAAGCCATACTGGCGATCGGAAAGAAGAAGAATGAGATTCCAGATGGTCTAAGAAGTGAAGAGAGTTGAGAAGGGTTTCAAAGATCTTAGATGAAATTACAAGTGAGCTATAGACTTTGATAGTTAGAAGGATCAAGAGCGGCTTTCGCACTGGAATGGGTTGAACATGTGCGTGCTTCCAACACTGAGGGAAAGTACTAGTATTGAGACATAGAATATAGTTGACATGGGGCGGGGTCAGCATAAACCACCGATCCTCAAAACTCAGGGAGGAATGCCATCCAGGCCACCCGCCTTCCTAACGTTCATAGATCTCAGGAGCCCATGCCCGATCAAATGTAATCACAGGCAAAGACATACAGGACACCTGAGAGGAAAGAAGGAGGAGGAGGAATGCTAGAATATATATATATATATATATATATATATATATATATATATATATATATATATATATATATATATATATATATATATATAATATATATATAAATATATATATATATATGCATGTCAATGCTCTTATATATAGCCACAATTTTAAAATAAATATAAGAAAATTCATGAATAATATAAATTTAATTTAAATGAAAGTTGATAAAAAAAAAGTTAAATAATAGATGAAACTGGATTAAGAAATACATGAATTATATATATATATATATATATATATATATATATATATAAATATATATACTTATATATATATATATATATATATATATATATATATATATATATATATATATATATATATATATATATATATATATATATAAAATATCAGAAAAGAAAATAATAATAATATAAAATACAATATAAAAGTATTAAAATGAAAATTAATATAAAAAAAGCTATTTAAATAAGAGATAAAACTGGATTAAATTCATAAAATTAAATTCAATAAAAATAGAAATTAAAAAATATTAAAATAAATAAAATATAAAAAATATAAAATTAAAAAAAGAAACGCTTATTTACAAATAAAAATAAAACTCAATTTTATTCTTTGTAAATTTATCCAAGAGGTTAAAAAAAAAAAAGCAATGTAAATAATAATAAAAAAATCAAATAAAAATGTATTCAAAATAACAGTATTTTTGAAAAGTAAAATAAAAAAAAAAAAGTGAAATTTTTCTACTTGTATTTTAAATTTCCTCCTTGAAAAAAATATTATGTAATGGTTCATTGTTGGAAAAATATCTAAAAGCTTTTCTTTAGAAAGTAATGCTGAAAATTCTTTTTATTTTAAGTCAAAAAAAGGAAACAATAAAAAGTTCAAAGAGGCTTCCACAAAATGTCTTCGTAATAGTCTTTGTCAAGAAAATTGTCCAAATTATCTTCCATAATTATCTGCAAATTCTTTCTAATATTTAATATATTTTTACGTTGTTAATTTTTCTATATATTATCTTTTACATCAAAGACTGTTAAAGATTTTTATTTATTTTTGTAAATTTTATTATTATTATTACTATTATTATTTTTTATTATTATTATTATTATTATTATTATTATTATTATTATTATTATTATTATTATTATTATTATTATTATTATTATTATTATTATTATTATTATTATTATTATTATTATCATTATTATTATTATTATTATTATTATTATTATTATTATTATTATTATTATTATTATTATTATTATTATTATTATTATTATTATCATTATCATTATATTATTATTACATTATTGTTATTATTTTATTATTATTATTATTATTATTATTATTATTATTATTATTATTATTATTATTATTATTATTATTATTATTATTATTATTATTATTATTATTATTATTTTATTATTATTATTATTATTATTATTATTATTATTATTATTATTATTACAATAATTATTTTCAATGTCATTATAATAGTCATTAATTTTAATTATCTTCGAATAACAATTTACGTAACAGCTCATTCTTTTCATTGCCACTAATTGTACAATTAAAACTATTGTAGTAGATTATATTGAGCGAAACTTTAAAACCCAATTACTTAAACTTAATTATACCTGTATTGTTTTTTGGTCTCAAAGGACACAATATTGTTTTGCAACTAGTAACCCCTTTTCAAAAATTGTATATCAATAAATATTGTATTATAATTTATCCTAACATTATATATTATAACTGAATGTTAAAATTAATAATGTGATTTTTCTTTTCTGAATAAAGTTATTGAAAGTGAAAGTTGAAATTAATATTATTATTATTATTAATATTATTATTATTATTATTATTATTATTATTATTATTATTATTATTATTATTATTATTATTATTATTATTATTATTATTATTTATTAATATTAATATTTTTATTTTAATATTTTATTCTTATTATTATTATTTAGTATATTATATTCAATTATTTTAATTATTATTATTACTATTATTATATATTATTATTATTATTATTATTATTATTATTATTATTAATTATTATTATTATTATTATTATTATTATTATTATTATTATTATTATTATTATTATTATTATTATTATTATTATTATTATTATTATTATTATTATTATTATTATTATTATTATTATTATTAGCAACATTGTTGTTATTGTTAAAAATAAATTTTGTTCTTTTAGTTCTTGTAATCTTTTATTTCCTGCTAGATCTTTATTTCTAATTTATTTTGTTATTTGGAAAAGAAATTCCTCACTTATTCTATGCTATATATTTCCTACCTAAATTATTTATATACTAGTTCAATGCTTTAATAGTCATGCAAAAGCATCTACTCTTTTAATTTCTCATTTCTATTTATTATTATTATTATTATTATTATTATTATTATTATTATTATTATTTTATTATTATTATTATTATATTATTATTATTTATTATTATTATTATTATTATAATATTTATATATATATATATATATATATATATATATATAT
>JABUQX010010754.1:0-15000 GCA_015478945.1 Trachelipus rathkii
TTATATCCCGATTTTTCCTTTCTGATTTTTTGCTTTTGTTCTATGTTTGTGTGCTGTGCGTGTGCGTTGGTGTGGGTGTGTTGCGTGCTTGTAGTGTGATGTGTGTGTGTGTGTGTGTGTGAGATGGCCGATTTGCATAGATGCGGGGGCTTTCTATTGACTTCAACAACATCCGTGGCTTAAATTCCAACTCTGGCTTCCGCTATTGAATACCACTCTCGTCTAACTCTAGCACCTAATCTTTGTTCTTGCTCTGAGACTCAGCATTGGGGACCTAAGAATTCCATCCTCTTAACTCGGTTTAAAACGTATCCAACATCATAACTTATTTCATAATTTCCGTCTACAGCGGCATGGCAGTATGTGCCTATGATCTAACATTAACACTCCTTGTTAACACGTCTCGTGAATCTCGAATCAGCTAATTTCGATGTTCTGTGGCTATAAAATCTTTTCTTCTTCTAATACAATATCTTGTGCTTCTGCTACTGTAGCTCCTAATTAGAACAGACATTTTTTCACGCCTTTTTGAATATCTTAACTACTTCACAGAGACTGTACTTATATCTTCTTACCTATTCCTTAAAATTACCATCTTAGGTGATTTCAATGCTACACAACACTGAATGGTTGGGAATCTCTGAGACTGATTTTGTTGGGGAAGGAGGAGCTGAATCACCCATCAGCCATCTTAACGATCTGGAGCAACTAGATATAAAAACCCCACACACATTCCGGACGTCCTAACCAATCATTGAACCACACTTGACCTATTGTTTCACTCACTAGTCTTCCTCATATAAATACAAACACCTTCGCTCCTACTGGGTAAATCTGACCACAACCTACATACTAATCTCCTTAATTTAATACCTTTTCTCTCCAAACAGCTCCATGCCTGCACCTAGTGCGTTCTTTCTGAACAACTTATTGATCGGGACACCGATTGGGGGGCTTTGCGCTGCTTTTACGCTAACTATAATTGGAATGAATGCTTTGTCTCTGGTGACGCTTCGGCTTCTGCCCCTAAGGTGGGGAGCTGTTATCGTTGATGGAATGAGCAGGTTTATTTCCTTCCTTCGAACTAAATCATTTCTCCTCCTAAAATCCATGCAGTATCAGATCGACGTAAGTTGCCCTCTTGGCCATTCAGGCTAGAGACAATGGTTATCGGCGCGGTGCGAAAAATTCTCGTTCTGACCTATCACTCTCTGGCTAATTGTTGCATTCACTACGAAATCGTTTGCAGGGCATACCTCTTCGACGAGCAAAGCGGGCTTTCATCAAACTGAAAGTGCAGCACCTCATTGGTATTCTCCTACTGAAAATTTTCTGGCCTGCTTGATTTTTACCAAAAAACATCCTCAACAACTTTCTGTAAATCTAGCTTCCCCTTTATTCGATCTTGATGGTTCTAGTTGCACATAACTTCCAACGTGACTAAGGCCAATCTCTTCGGCCTCCATAATTTTCATTACTAACTTCAACCCTGATGGCATGGTGGACGAATTCTGCCATTCCTCTTCTCCTCTTCTCCTCTCAGAGTGCCCTATGGCGTGTTGTATGCCTTTGCTTGTTTTTACATTTGATCTGGTGCATGGACTCTTGAAATCTATGAAACGTTAGGAAGGCGGTGGCCCGGATGGCAGTTTCCTCGCCGAGTTTTGAGGCGAGTGTGCTTCCGTGTGAGCCCCTCCTGCTCGTTCACATATTCTCTATGCCCTCATACTAGCACTTTCCTCAGTGTTGAAAGAGCGCATGTATGTCCAACCTTTTCCGGAAAAAGGAAGCCGCTTGATCCTTATCAACCTATCGCACCTATAGCTTAACCGTATCTATTAACGTCTTTGAAACCCTTCTCAACTCTTCAACTGTTTGACCTCCGAGTGGACCCAAATCTGGCAGTTGTAATCTTGCAGTGAGCATCGACTTTCTCCTCGTTATCTAACCTGTATGCTTAACTTTACCCCTCTGTACGTGAAGCAGTACGGCTTTTCCCCCGGGCCCGCTTCAGACGGTCGCGGGGCCCAGCAGCCTGACGATTGAGACGAACATCTATCGTGCGTGAACTCCTCGTTTTACATAACGCGCACATCGTACGTAAGTTTGATGTACGACCTACGATTAGCGCCCTGACTTGGTCCGTTCTGCATATGCGTTGGCCACCATCCAGGCCGCCGCTCGCGAGTCCTGTATAGGTGTGTGTGTGCCACGGTGTCAGATCCACCCTATATCGATGGCTTTCATATATAAAGAGGTGTGGCCTGGATATACAGAATGTCCAGCTCCTCTTCCCAGGGACATCACCATCAGATGGTGCGTATAGCCATGGCTATCGGTCAATGCGATTAGCCAGCACAGTGTCGGTGTGGGTCTACAAACGTTCGGGCTCTCATCCGACTCCAGTCTCTCATTGTAGATGCTTCATATATCCTTCGTCTATATACGAAGACGTTCATACCTTTAGATCACCCTCTACGCTTGATCCGACCCCGTCCAGGTGCGCTCGCGCAATCCGTCTAATAGGGAAGCTGAGACGCAGCCTAGTTCACTTGGACTCCTCCAGACCTCCATATGCTCTTCACATCGTATACTGATCGCCACCTACCATTTCTCCCTTAGGGTGAGCTCGTAACGTCGAGTCCTGTGCCGACCACCACCTGACTACCACCATCTATTACATCAGAGACTTTTGAACCGAATGAATCTACTCGTCAGACACAAGCAACTGTGCTGGACTCACGCTTATAGATCCATTTCTGAGATGCTCTGATTCGTATCTTCTATGTATTAGCTTTCTCTTCAAAATCGGCTCGTGGCCTTTTGCGACAAACTTCGTGTCCATCTAATAGCATCATATATAGTGGATGAGCGCCCGGATCAACCTTTGGGATTCTTTTCCTTTTCTGTCCAAATAGTGGTGTTCCTTCAGGGTTCTGTCTTATCCTTTACTATTCCTGCTTTTCATTAAATGATCTTCTCGATCTGCCACATCTACTCTATCCACTCATATGCCGAATGACTCGACCCTTCATTTCAGTTCAACTCATTTCAATTCTTGCTCTTCTTTTACTATCTAGAGAATTGCCTCTTCGTTGCAATCTTTCCGACTCCCATTCTCGCCTGATCTGGATAGAATTTCCGAGGGGGGTCGTCGCAACCTTGTGAAATTTATTCTTTAAAAACCCAATATCTACAAATCTCCCTCTCTAGACACCTTCTAACTTTCCTATCTCTTTCGACCGTTCTCTCGTCTCTCCTGTTGACAATATTAAACATCCTTGGCTTAACATAAACAAAATGTCTTGGAAACCTCACATCAAATGGTTGCATAGGGCGGCGACTCAAATGAACTGGGAGTATCTGTTTAGACTGCGGTGACTTTTATTTTTCCTCTTTCACAGGAATCTTTTCAGTTATACAAGGGTCTCATCCGCCTTTGTATGGAGATAATGCTCTCATATCTGGGGGCGGCTCTGGTTTCACCCGGCTTGGATAGGGTCCAGTCAAAGGCTAAAAGACTTATAAACTGTCCCTTACTTTTTTCCAGTTCACTTGACCTCTTATCTTTGCGACGCGACTTTTTTCTAAGTGTATCTCTTGACCAAAAAAAAATTCTAGTAGCGCACCGCCTGGGCCAGCTGCTCGACGGGAGCTTTTCTCACGTCGCGTGCCGCCCCCTTTAGACGCCCCTCGCCCCGCACAAGGCGGTGCTGTGTCGGCACAATGAGTTGGTAGTTGATGTAAGGCACTCCCAACTAGTTTCGCTGCGGTGCCTCCTCTTTCCTGCCACATCCTGTTTGTGGTCTCTTTCCATGTTATAAGTTTATTTATTGCTTCAAGTTTAATCTCCCTCACTTTAAGCCCGAGTCTGTGCTCGATCTGCGGTAATTTGCGTTAGTTTGAAATTTGTTGAGTGTAAACCCCCTCCTTGAAATAGGGCTTTGCCCCGTGAGTGGTAAAATGTAACTGTTAAAAAAAAAAAAAATATATACTATATATATTATACTATACTATATATATTATATATAATAATTTATAACTAATAATAATATAAGGTCTATATAAATATAGTTAATATATTAATATATATAACTATATATACAGTACTATATATAAATATATTTATATATATATATATAGCCATATAAACTACTATAGATATATAAATATAAGTATATATATATTAAATATATAGAATATATATATATTATATAAATAATATTATAATATACTATATACTATAATATTATATAATACATATATATATATAACAATACTTATTATATATATACATTAATATCTATAAATATATATATAATATAATGAATATTATTATATATATATTATATATATATGTTAATACATAAAAATATACATAATTATATCATAACTATAAATATATACATTATATATATAAATATATATATAATATACATACTATATATATATAGCAATAAATCTAACAAGTATTACATCAACAGGCGTACACTAAGTATATAATATTGCAGCCTACTGAAAATATAGGAGTTTGGATAAACAGTACTATATCATAAAGAAAAAAAATAACACTACGAGCCCTCTAAAACTGACAGGCGAACAGAGGAAAACATTTATTAATAAAGTAGGCAAAAATGGTAGATGGTAAATGTTTATAATATAGAAGATAGTCTAATCCAACACATGAGCAGAACAATCGGTTCGGAAGAACTACCGTTGACAGAACGATTGACGTCAATTCTAGCAACACCGATATAATGATTCATAGGGCTTCAGGCCTGGGATCATATTCTCCAGAACTATCAACCCAAAATCATAAGTACTGAATCAGTATCTTACATAACAGGGCAGATAGTAATATCAAAATATCATCGCGATGAATAAAAACGACTACACCATATAGATAACAAACATGCTAAAACCACGCTCCGACCCGCCCGAAGACGACTTTCACGTCCCATATAACAACAAGAAGGACAACCAAACCAATAGGACGATAATTTATGTGTACTGCCAGTCTACAGATATGCTAAATAGCCTAAACACAAGTGGCGGAATCACTGGATGAAGGTAAATCTTAGACCCGATCTTTCCTAACTCCGAATATGGTCATGTCTCCACACTGATACCAATGCCTTATGTCACTGATAGTCAGCGCTGAATTAGAACGCAATATTCTCAGATCAATAAAGTCTTATTCACTCACATCATCCATATATCCCCTGTACCACGAAGAATTCTACATAAAGCATTCATCATACATCTAACCCTATTAAGCATGGATGATAAAAAACTCAGCTACACAATACAGAAGTCAAACTTAGTTATATAAACTAATCATATAAACAAGAATACATCGTAACATAATGGGCACACAGACATTACCTCGAATCATATATGTATATATATAAAATATATATATTATATATATATATATACAAAACAACCTATAATATCTATAATATAATATATATATATATACTACATATAATATATATATATATTAATATTATTATATATACTATACTATATATACTAATAATAATATATATATATATACTAATATAAGATATATATATAAATATATATATAATATATAATAATAATGATATATATTTGAGGAATGTAAACACACGAGAAAATATACATGAAACGATCCAAATAACAATACCAATCTTAATACCAGCAATCCACATTACAACAACAATCCACACCAGAAATCTAAAAAATTAAGCAGGATAAGAAAAATACACACTCTAAATAAAACACAAAAACTGAATTCTAGAGACTAAATGAAAATTCACGTCAACAATTTCGCCCCCCTAAGACAAGCATGCATTCAAGGCCTCGGCTGGAATCGTAAACAAAGCTTACAACTAACAAAAAAAAAACCAACAAATGCATTGAGAGAAATGCCGAGAGAAATACCATGAAGCCTGACTCTTAACCCTTACCGCCCACTAAAAACAAGATCGAGTCAAAAGACCAAACAAAGGTGAAGGAAACCTAGAACACAAGCGCTCATAAATAATGATTTTAGGCTAATTGTATCTCCTTCTTCCTAAATCGTTTCAAAAGTAACTAAGACTTTAGCCTCAGAACAATTTCTTGTTGTGTAGACGCGGATTCCATAGTGCCAACGAAGAACCGCCATGTGCCAAATAACTTTACTTTTATAAAATAAGGGACTTATTAAAGGATGATCAGAAAATCATTCATGCTGGGAAGATAGTAATAAATTTCACAATTCTGAAAGGATTACGCATGTACAAAAGGCAATTTTCTGGATCCTAAGAACGACCAAAATCTTGAACCACGCTGTTTCACAGCGCGTTCAAAATCTTATTTAGCTATGCCTATGTGATGAAAATGCCTGCTAAAGGCAAAATTTCAGACACTCAATAAAAAAAGAAACGGTTACAAAACATACAAACATATTACCATCTGTTTTAGTCCGAAACTATTGCCTGAATCCAAATATGAACGTTCTTTGGCTTACTAACAAGCGATGCGAAGAGTTCTTGTTGCAGAGGTTGTCAACGAACAATCTGTCATTGATCAAAGACTTATCAAAAGCGAAAACTATGCGAGGGGCAATCGGATAAAGATCAATGGTTTGATGGCGTCGATAAATGTAACTAAAAGTTCTCACATCCACATCCTGCAGAACACGCAAGGAAATACTTACATGGCCTTGCAACAATTGTGGCACTAGGTTAGCGTCTTTTCAGCGGCTTTGCAGATTCTCATTTACGGAAGAAAGAGAACCAAACATCCTTCACCTTGAAATCAGCTCAGAAGCTTTAGTTTTCTTTAATCAATAATATTGAAATTAATTTTTTCAAGTATTATTGTGGAGGCTGGGAAGATTTTAATGCGAACAGGGTGCCGAGAGTTGCCGGTCACGCCTACCGCCCAATCTGGTAACAAGATATATATATATATAATATATCCCTATATATTATATATAATATATATAATATATATTATAATATATATTTATATAAATATATAATATTAATATATATATATATTATTATATATTAATAATAAATCACAAAGATATATTATATATATATATATATATATATAATATATATATATAATATATAGTCCCTAAGGATCAAAATCAGGGAAAGAGAAAAGAATATCACCGTTTGATCTCATGCCGTCGAGATGTCATTGAGGAGTCTTGCGTGGCTGACGCTGTCATTCTGGAATATTTTTAATCGATGCTTGATGTGATTACACATGCCAATGGATATACTAAGTTTTTCCTTCCTTCGGGTTCCTCCTTCTCTATGTTAATCACGTGGGGTTTTCTATCATATCACTCTCAACGGCATTTGATTGATTTTGCGACCCTCCATCAGGGGCACAAATCCTCCCCTCTTTCCTCGTTAATGTGCTGCGGTTCCGCCCAAAGTTCCTGTTTTATCTACAACTTTAATTAGTTTACATTGTTCATTACGACATTTTTCTCAGCCTGCACTTAAAACCTGCTTCCATTCTTAATGCCAATTTCTCATTTCTCCCGGTGTGGTCACCTCAACCATGTGAAACTTCAGCCTCTATAGAAATAACTTCGTTCGACGATCCCACTCTCAAAGCAAATTCCCACTTTCTATCTTTTCTCCTATGTTATTCTGTCTCACCTGTGGGCAACATAAACATTCTTAGTCTAAAAAGAAACTTTTTCATTGGCTTGGCATATTCTAATAACTACAAGGGTTACTAAGGGTTGCCCCTCAAAAAGTTTGCGATTCTAATCAGGTTGCGGGGAAATTTTTTTCATAGAGTTACGCAAATATATAAGGGTTTATATCCGCCCGAAACACACAACTGTATGCCTATTACTGCTTCTCAGCATATGAGGGGCCTCCGATTCCGCCCTTCTTTTTGGATAGCTTAATTATAACACTTTTCTCTTGCGTTCCACCAGCCCTAAAATAATTATCTGGCCTTTTAATCGGAGCTAGTGGGAGCATTGCATCGATTTTTTGCAACTAACTACTCTTGGAATGAAATCCAGTTTGACTTGGACGATGATTCGGTCACCACTGAGAATTTAGGGGCCGTAATCACTTAGAAATAGTAGGTTCATTTAATCTTCCACTAAATCTTTTCTCCCAAAAATTCATTGATTGGTGGCACCTGTTATCGTTCATTCAGGGAGAGAGACAATTGCGTTAGGGCGTTGAAAAGATCTCGTTCTCCTATCACTTTACTACTTTTATTCTGCTCGGATCGTTGCAGGGATACTATTCGACAGACTAAGCTCACTTTCGCTAAAAGAAAGTGGTGCCCAACCTGCTTGGTTCTCCTACTGATAAAACTTTCTGGCCTCTTGCCAAAACCCTCTAACAATTTTTGATAAAAAAAAAATCTGCCTTCTCTCCCCTTATTCGCTCTGACGATTCTGTAACTAACAACTCTCCTATTGAAAAGGCCAATCACTTCGGCCTTCTTTTTTCATCTAATTTTACCTGGAACGATTCAGCAATCAATCCTCTCTCCTTCTGCTCTAAGTTTCCCATGCTCTATACCTGTGATTACAATGATCGAGGTACATGAGAGCCTGAGACTAATGAACATCTGGAATCTAGTGGTTGGCCCGCTGATGGCCCATTCCTCCCCGTGTTTTGAGGCGAGTGTATTCTGAGCTGGACCTGCGCCCTGTCCTCGTTCGACTTCTCTCTATGTTTTAGCACTAATACTTCTCCTCAGTGCTGAAAGCGTGCATAATGTCAACCATCGCGAAAAAAGCGTAGCCGCTCTGATTCCTTTAACTATCGCCCTATAGCTATCACTACTCTATCTAAAATCTTTGAAACTATTTCTTAACTTTCAACCCTTCTCATTATATTGGCCATCTGGAGTCTCATTCCCTTCAGATCATCAGTATGGCTCTTGACGCTCGAGGTCAATTGGTGACAATTACCATTTCCATTAACTGATTTATGGTCTTCCTCCCTTAGGGATATGGGAAGGTCTTGCGGGGTGTCCCTTGACATATCACAACGCTTTTGTCTAGGAATATCGACCAACACAGATACACCATCACACTCTAAAGTCCCTTTCTTTGGGTTTCCTCCTTCCTTTGCTACTAATTTCAATTTTCTCTCGTGTAATAACGCATCAATCTTCGGTCATTGATTAATTAAACAGAATGAGAATCAAATGGCAGACGGACTTCCTGCTGTGCTTGCTTGATAGATAAGGAGTTGACACTCATGCTTGCTTCCCGTCTCTCCATTGTGGCTCGCGTTACATCGGCATTTCAAGATCACGAGAATCTTTGTTAATATTGGCACTAACTTTTATTGGCTTAAATTTTTTTAATTATTCTAGTTTGATTGTACGGAGACCAGAATAACAATGTTAAGACCACCAACGCCGACATACAACTGGAAAAAAGACGACACCGGCTGTTCCTCAAGCGTTCTGTAAATCTACCTGTCCTCCTCTTATTCGATCCAAAAACATTTCCAATAAGTTAAAAATTGTAGAATGTATCACAAGGATATACTGTATATCCCAAGCTCTTAATCCTACCTTTCCATCAATGATTCTCTTCAGCACACTGTTACTCTCTAATTCTGTTCTACCTCTTATGCCGATTGATACTCTACACTTATTCGTATTCATTTCAATTTATGCTCCCTCCATTTCCATCTACAATGTTAGGCCATCTCGTCTTCGACTTCCGATTTATTCTTTGCCGATCGACTGGATTGGCGATTTTCGCCGGGTGGAGTTCACTACACCTGTTTTGTAAAATTAAAACTCCTTAAAAAAGGCTCCAACTTCTTTAATACATCTTCACCTCTCTAAAACAGTTCCAACCATCATTTCCTTCGACCGTCTCTAACAGGTGCTTCCTGGCTGCAATACATAAACATTTTTTGTTCAATTGAACATAAACAAGCAAATTCCTGGAAGCCCCTTATATTGAATTTGCTTGTAGGGTGGCCTCAAAGAAGCTGGAAATTCTGCTCAGATTGCGTGAAATTTTTTCCTATGAAGAGCTATTCTAGTTATATAAGGGCCTTTATTCGCCCTTTTATGCGAGTCACTATTCTCACACTTTGGGGGCCTCAGATCCAACTGTCTTCATGAAAGAGTTGAGTCCCAAAGCAATGAGACTAATAAATTGTCCCTTCTTTCAAACTCCCTTGACACCCTATCTCTGCGACGGTGACGTTGGCGCACTATCGCTTTTCTATAGGTACTACAGCGGCGATGCTCGATGGGGATTGAATCTTTCGTATCGTCCACCACACTTTGCGTTAGCACAAGAGGTGCACTTGGCTCTCGCATGAATTTTGCCAGAGATAATTGAAAACCCCAGACTTGTTCCCCGTTGGACTATCCTACACATAATTACCGCTCAAAGCCTAATCGGGCTACATTTCTCTTCCAGACTAACCTTTATGCTTCTGTGGCAACTCCTTGCTTCTCTGATTTTTTGTGTCTGATATGACAAATCTTCTTCCTTTAAAAGTCCCAAGTCTTAGCGGACTCACACTGAGAGCATTTGCGTCATACGGCCTTGGACCGGATTGGGTGGGTTGATTACCTAATATATTTCTCTCCTCATGGCACACAACTCCTTGAAAGGGGCACCACGCTGAGTGAAGTTGGCTGGTGCAACTGTAAAAAGCATAAAAAAATCTTGTACCTGTGGCCATGCAGTAGTAGAGAAAAAAAACAATAGATGTATCAAGAACGTTCTTTTGAAAGCCCGCTTTCCACCGGACCATGAAATTGCACACATAAAAATTCCATGTTTGGAACAAGCTAAATTTCGCCACCCAAAATTATTTTAATAATCAAAGGAATTTTGCAAGAATGTTGCTGCCTCTAATTCAATTTTAATTCAAATGAATAACCAGATGTTATATGATATAAGTAATAATTTATATATATATAAAATATTATATATATATTATATATATATATAATTTATACTATATAATAATTATCCATAAACTACTATATAATAATATAACTATGGTGTATATTGACAACCCATTCCGCACCCTACTCCCTATATACCCCCTCATGTCTACTTATATTAATATACTTATATAATTTATTAATATAATATAAAATTATAATTCTATATATATATATATACAATAATCTATAATATAAAACTACCATATATATATATAATATAAATATATATTTATATATACTATTATAATATATATATATACTATATATATATATATATTATATATATATATAAATATATACATATATTTCATATATATATATATATATATATATAACTATATATATATAATATATATAATATATATTTACTATATATATATATTATATATTATATATATATATATATATATAATTATATATATAATACATAATATATAAATATAATATATATATATATATATTATATAGCTATATTTTTTTTTTTTTTTTTATATATTATATATATACATATTAAAATATATATATGATATATGACAGTAGTTTAGATAGGCAGTTTATTACAAGTGTTAATTAGTGCAAGATAAGCCAACAATATTATACGACCATTATTTTTATATAGCTTTGGTTACATCACGTAAAAACCTTTTCACAAATAAACAAAATTAAAAAGAGTCTTTTTTCTGTCTTTCAGCAAGCCCTTGATCAGATCATGAAGTAATATCAAGTAACAATCCAATAAGTATTTAAGTTATTTTAAAAAAATATAAATAATAATAATAACAACACAAATGTATAATTAATAGATCTATTATTATTATCGTAAAATTCTGTATCAACAAAACATAAACTTTAAAAAATATAAAGACCACGTGATAATGAGAGCTTAAAGTATGCAAAAAAAAAATATACTTTTTTTTATGATATAATATTTACGAAGCATTAACACTTTTAAAGCACACTTTTAAGCCATTGTCAAGTTGATCCAATAAAACCAACGTCTTAAAACCAAACTCATTACGACACATCAAAACCCTTTTCAAACATCTGTCTAACATACAATTAAAATAATAAAAAGTTTAATAAAATCAAAATAAGAATTTCCAAGACATTTATGCACATGATTCTTACAAAAGGCACATGACATAAATGTACACAAAATAATAATAATAATAATAATAATAAATAATATAATAAATATAATAATATAATAAATAATAATAATAATAATAATAATAATAATAATAATAATAATAATAATAATAATAATAATAATAATAATAATAATAATAATAATAATAATAACTGTACTGATTGAAAAGAAAGAAAAAAAACAATCTCTCTAAACACTACAAATATAAACGAATTGTCCTAACAATCAGTATGCAAACAAAATCGGGTGAAATCTCTGTGTTTTGTGGAGATAGAAATGGTGTTTAATTAAGCCAAGAAACTTGAGCTGATACAAAAGACAAAACATGGTAAAAATCACTTTGATTCATTTTATCCACACACACACACACACACACACCAACACTACACCCACGTTCTGGATACGGCTTACACCACAGCCACACACACCTATATATATATATATATAATATAATATATATATATATATATATATATATATTATATATATATATATATATATATATATAGTATATATATATATATATATTATATATTATTTTTTTAATAATATATGTATATATATAAGATAGGTGACTTTCAATGGAGCGGAATCTTACGAAATATCGATATTTTTCCGATAATCACTTTTTTTTCATACTTTTCTAACCCATGTAGGACCATTAAAAAACTGCTGCCAAATCTCTCACATATAAATAAATTCAATCTACTGAATTATTTTTTATATTTTATATTCGTTTAGGACCCATTTTAAGTTTAGGTTATGACAAGTTTTGTTAATATAATACAAGCAGAAAATCTGTATCTGTTAATTAACTAAAAGGTTAGCATAACTTTAAGCTGATTTTTCGAAACGTAAAAAGAAATAATATATAAAAACACCGAATAACGTTGCGTATAAATATATCGTAAATATGGCAATTTTTTATTAGCAAGATGTGGCAGGGTTGTTTCATACCCATTTCAAAATATCGATTACTTTTAAAAAATATCGATTTTTTTTATAGATTCCGTTAAACTCAACTAATGACCATATATATATATATATTTTTTTATATATATGTTATACACAAATATATATATATATATATATATATATATATATATATATATATATATATATATTTTATATATATTATATATATATATATATATATATATAATTTAATATACTTTATATACAATACTTAGTAGTATATATATATATAATATATATATATATTATATATATATATATATATATATATAATATATATATATATATACTATATATATATATATATATATATATATATATATATAAAATATATATATATATATATATATATATATATATATATATATATATATATATATATATATATATATATATATATATATATATATATATATATATATATATATATATATATATATATATATATATATATATATATATAATAATAAATAATAATAATAATCTTTAGTCTCCCCACAGATTGGGGTGGGCAAACATGCATCGGGAACAAAATAGTTAATAAAAGAATATGATCTAAATCCCTAAAATGCGACTGCGTCCTGGCGCAAAAATGGACAATAGCTTCATTGCAGAGAGCCACTTCCACAAAGGCAGCTTTAATATCACTGAAATCAAAGAGCACGATATCGCAAGTTTGACCGCGTGCTCGACCGGTTTGCAGCACCGAGGTGTCGAACAACTTTTCCCTTGTCATCAAGAGATAGAACAGGATACATAGATAAGAGGTGATCGGAGGACCAAGAGGAGGAATGAGCTTAGCAGAATAAGGAGAAGGATTAGAGGTTATTAAAAGGTTTAGAGCAGTGTTTCCTACGCTTTTGGGGGAGCGCCCACTTGAATCCCCAATTCATTTTCAACATCCACCGCCCATTATGAAAGACATGGATCATCGTCTACAGCAGGGGTTCCAAACTTTTTTCCGCGGCACCCTTGTTGTGCTAAAAAAAATTCGCTGCACACCTACTCTTAAATTGGTTTGACTACTTAGTTTTAGGTCTTCGGAAAACAAGAAAACACAATTCAAATTTAATGTTCATTTATCTTTAATGTGGAGAATGAAACTGTTTATTGAAATTTTTCATTATTTTTTTTAGGTTTATGAGAAGTTTTGTCAATTTTACCCTTAAATCACTTGACGCTGAAAGTTTACTCCTGTATCTGTTTTTTTTTTATGTAAGCATACGTTGAGAATGCAGACTCACATAGATAAATGGAATTAAAATGCACAAGTCTTTTTAATGCAATCTTGCCAACAGCATTGTTTTCTGCATACACTTGCATCCAGAACTCTTCTTGGCCCCTTTCGTGGTATTTAAGTTTCAAAGTGCTGTCTTCACTGATGTCCAGCAGATTTTGAAAAGCTTCATTTGTCATCCCAGTATGTTTACGTTTCGGGTCACACGAAAATGTGTTTGTCATCCAGCTGTAGACATCCTCAGAATCAATATCGGGAAAATACTCAACAATGGTTTTTTTCCAAACCTTCCAAGTGGGCAGTAATAATTTCGAGGAAGTTCGGTTGAAGATGGATCTCATTTGTTTTGACAAATTCTTGCAACCGAGGAAAGTTGGAGATGTCTCTGCTCTTAACACACGCTTCAAAAAATAAAAAAAATTTGCGCAAGCCTTTTATATTGTCTAATTGTGCTCCTCCCTTCCCTTGAAGAGATGTGGTGGTTTCATTTAGTTTTTCTAATATGTCGGAAAGGTATCCCAATTTAAGCAGCCAATCGACATCAGTTAATTTTTTGAATAAAAGACTGCTCTGTAAATGTGACCACCAATGCATCGTTTAGTTCAAACAGTCTGGCTAAATTCTTTCCCTTTGAAAGCCACCGCACTTCTGTGTGCAGCAAGAGGTGGAAGTGATC
>JABUQX010010754.1:30000-45981 GCA_015478945.1 Trachelipus rathkii
CTGTTTTTTAATATTATATATATATTATATTATATAATATTATATATATAATATATACTATATATATATATATTATATATATATATATATATATATATATTATATATATATCATATTATATAAATATATTTATATATTACATATTATATACACACCTATATATATATATAATATTATATATATATATTATATATATTACATATATATATATATTATATATATATTATATTATATATATATATATATATATATATATATATATATATATATATATATATATACAATATACAATATATTCACTATATATTTATATATATATATATATATATTATATACTATATATATTATATATATATATATATATATATATTATAATATATATATATATACTATATATTATATATATATATATTTATATATACTATTATATATATCTTATATATATATATATATATATATATATTGGAAGGTGAAAATGCCACCCACATTGATGAAACTTCGAAAGCTGAGAGAAGGGGAAATTGCCATGGAAGTCGACCAAAGTAAGGTTAAATCTTTAATCACCTGCTACTGGCTGCTTCTCGAGTCAAAAAATGAAGTGTCTGAAGAGCAGATAAAAGAAGCTCTGAGAATTCTTTATAGGTAAGTTTTATCTTATTTATAGGAATATTTCAAACAGTAATATGGAGACATAAAAGTGTTTCCGGTTTGTAAACAATTGACCAGACTTAAATTGTTGCTCCATCTCAGTTTTTTTATTTAGAGGTTTAGTTAACCAATATCATAGATCAGTTTCTAAATATTTAATTCTAATATTTGATATTATTTCGATGAATATTGGAAGTGACAGGCTTTCAATACTACTTTGTGAACTCTTACTACAATAGATTCACTTTTGCCTTGGAAATGTTTTCATTTAAATAAAAAAAATATTTCATTTTTTTATATCACATGATTCCATTTCAGAAATATCGACATATTTCATATGTGCATCCGAAAAGAAAATGACGATTATTGGTTTTGCAAAATGGATGAAGAGAAAATTCCCTTACAGGTTACGTATCTTATGTATGAATCATGTTATTCTTTCGCTTTTTTTCATCGGGCTTCTATTTAATCATCTATTCCTTTCACATAATTGCGTCTTTTAAATCATTTAAACCATGTAGGCGAAGTAATTCTTTCCTAAAATAATAAAAAAAATCATTTTAATTTTTTTACTAAAGATAAATCTCATGTCAGCTCCTTTGAACCTTAGTTGCAATTGCCCAGTCTGCCTAAATTGATTCTCTGTACTTGAATTTCCTAATTATAATTCCTTCAACATTAAGGGGAGACAGTTTCCTAAGAAACCGATATATTTCCATCTTTTAAAAGAAAACTTTTTATGAATAGCTATTATATGTTTTAGAATTTTGATTTAAAAAAAAAAAAATTCTTTTTTTTTGGGGGGGCAGGGAATGGGGGATTTGTTAAAAAAAAAAAGAAATCCTCATAAAATCTTTAATTTTTAAGATATTACAATGCTTTTTGCACCAAATTACTCGTATGATGTTTTGTAATAAAATTTCTAAATTTATTTAAAAAAAAAAAAAAAAAATTTTTTGGAAGAAAAGAAATCAAACATGGCTGACACTACCTTACATTATATCAAAGCGTTCAAAATAAAGGTCATTCTGTTGATGTGTATATGGGTAAGGTTTGTACAAAATTTGAAGGAAATGAAACTGGTGGTTTTTTTTAATGATTTTCTTGGTGTTTCTTCATGTTTCAAAATATGAAATGTGAAAAAAACGCGAAAAACATTTGGAAATTTTATTTTTTCTTTCTTAAATATATATATATATATATATATATATATATATATATATATATATATATATATATATATATATATATATATATATATATATATATATATATATATATATTATATATATTATAGTATATATATATTTATATAATATAGTATATATATATATATATAGAATATTATTATAAATATATTAGTATATATATATATATATATATTATATATATTAATTTATATATATATTATATATTAATATATATATATACCTAGCTATATTATATATATATATATTATACTATATATTATTTTATATTATATAATAATTTATATATATATATATATCATTATATATATATATATATATATAATATAATTATATATATTTATATATATATATTATATATATGATTATAATATTATATATATATATATATTATTAATATATTTATTTATAGGATATTATTTATATTTATATATATATATATATATATATATATATATATTTCAAAATTGCTCAGTTCCAGCTTTGGGTAAAATTATTTTACCAGCCAAATGAAAAATATTTTTTTTTATTCAGACTTCGGCTCCGACTCCGGCTCCGGCTTCAGTTACGAATAAAGCTTCTGTATTTTTTTTAAAATTGTTCCGCACGTCTTCTGGCAATAAATTTTTAACTAAAAAAATATCTCTTGGAAATTTTTTTTACCCATGATCCGGCTCCTACTCGGGTTCCGGCTTCAGCTCCAGACTCCAACGAAGCTTTCTGAACTATTTGAAAATTAGTCAACACATCATCTGGCAATAAATTATTCACCTAAAAAAAATATTTCTTGAAAAAAATTTATACCTAGGATCATGGGCGTAGGTAGGATTTCATTTAGGGGGAGGCAAAGGTTGAGTGATATATATATATATATATATAATATATATATATATATATTATATATATCGTATATTATATATATTATATATATTCTATATATATATATATATTTATATATATATATATATATATATATATCATATATATATATATAATATACATATAATTATTATTGCTTCAAAATTGCTGTAATATTTCTTTTATTTTCTCAATTGTTTTTTAATGTGGATGTGTTGTCTGCAGCTGCATATCAACGCGGTACCGCCTTTCCGAATTGACATTTAACAAACAAGCTTTGGCAGCCGCCAATGCTATCAGACTGACATACTGAAAGTTCTAGCGGAGAATAAATGTCAGAACGAATCCAGCTGATAAAGACAAAAGTTAGTTTGACTTTTAAGCAATATGTCACGACTTTCAAATTAATTTTTAGCAAATATAGTACGTTAGTTATTAGTAATTACTACTTCATATCTATCGATTGATGTTTTTTTTTCAGTTTTTCTATATAAACCGTTAACAAACGTCGTTCTGGCAACAATATAAGGTTTCATAATTTTTATTTCGTGGCTCGGCCAGAGATTTAGCGGGGGGCAAATTCCTCCCGATCCCCTAGCACCCCTGCCTACGCCCATGCCTAGGATCCAGCTCCGGCTCCGGCTAAGACTCCGGCTCCATTTACTTGACTGAGTAAAATCCGAAGCCTGGGTTGGAGGTGTACAAATAAAAAATAAAAGATTTTCCATAATTATAAATAAAACATTTTTTGAGCCTGAACATGGAATTGCAATTTTGAATTTTGACAGGAATTGCAATTCTTTAGTTCGACTACTATATATTAATTTCTGTTCTTAAAGAAATCCATTTAGATTTTTCCCATAAAATAATTACACCATGATGTGCAGGAGGAATTATTCTAGGAATTTAGATAATAAAAAAAATATATGGAAAATTTTGATTTTCCTTTCAAAAAGTTGAAATTCCTAAGATGGAGTCTCCCTGAATTAAAATGCAATGATTTTAAGACTTGTACTTATAATATTCTAGAGTCTCATGAGTGATATCTGTATAAAAAGAAGAAGACAAATTACTTAAGCTCATTTATTGCTATTTTATTTTAGTAACCTTTGGCTTAAAACGTGTGTGTAATTACCAGGGACACAAGTTATGACTTTTGCGACTGAATGAGAGAAGATCCTCTTTTGTGAGCCTTGATCACAAACCGTTTGAAAAGTGATTTGCACCTATAAATTGACATGTCAGTACAGTGGGAGAGAAGTTCCCTCGTTATTGAAAGAAGAGTTGCAAAGTTGTTTATTTTAAAAACAAAAGGTTCTAATCTTATGAGTCAAGAGACATACCTTTGAATGTATGATTAAAATCACATTATGTGAAAATTTCCGAAGGTTGAACCTTAATTTTCTTAAAATTTCGAATAACATTGGAAACTTTAACAAAGAAAAAATTAGGAAAAGGAGCTGATTGCTTTGGTTAGGGATTTTGTCTTAACAAAGGAGAAAGCTGAACTGCTTGCTTCCAGACTCTCAAAAAGAAATCTGTTGGCTTACACAAAGAAAACCAGATTTATCTAGTAGGATAGATCTAATCCCAGAGATTATTATTATTATTAGTCTCAAGAGGAAATTAATGTGAATAGCAAAAAGGATGGAGACATGTTTAATCTTTTTCCACACTAATTGGGCGCGGGAGGGGCAAAAGGGATATTATATTATATATATATATAATTATATTATAGTATATATATATATATACTATATATATATATATAATTAATATATATAATTATATATTATTACTATATATTATATATATATTATATTATTATATATATATATATATAGCGTATATAATATATATATATATATATATTATATTATATATATTTATATATATACTATATATATATATTATATATACATATATATATTATATATATTATTATATATATAATTATATATATATTACCTATAATATATATATTATATATATATATATAATATTATATATATATATATTAAATATATATATATATATATATATATTATATATATATATATATATTATATAATATATATCTGTGGAATGCCTTTATAAATTTACCCACTTTTTTAGTAATTTTAAACTTTTATTACTACAAACGAATAAATATTTTCACTTTTTGTAATTTGAACCGTACCGGGTATGAAGTAAAACTTTAAAACTTATTCATACCGTAGCGTTCAAATTCAAAGTGAAATATTTATGTCTGTTTGTAAGTAATAGTTAAATTTTTTAAAAGTGTTGTAAATTAATAAGGGCATTCGGTCCAATAATATAAATAGTATAGAGTTTGAAATCTATTTGTCAATATATTATATTATATATTATATATATGAATATATATATATATATATTATAATATATATATTATTATAATTTATTTATATATATTATTATATATTAGTATCTTATTATATATATATATATTATCTTATATTATATTATATTAGAGTATCTAATATATATATTATATTATATATATATATATTATCATATATATAATAATATATATATATATATATATATATATATTATATATATATATATTCTCTGATATGGAGTTTAAGTAAATAGTAATGAATAAAAGCTGCAAGTTCTCTAAAAGTAAACACAAAGCCTGTACAAGTGTAAACTAAGATGACAGATCGTGAAAAAATTGGTACTCATTCTACGTGAGAGCCAAAATGATGGATGTATTAAAAAAGGAAAGAGGGAGTAGCTTTAATATATTATTTTAGAGGGTTAAAGTGAGGAGGCTAATTTCAGTACGACGGATTGCTCCGACATCCGTCTGACGAAGTTTCACTGCACTATCTATTCGAAATGAACGTCCTAAAAAGAGGTGAACAGGATACCAAAAAACAGGGTCCTTAGAGTAGCAACGAAAAAAAGGTTAAAAATTGGGCCAAAAATATTATGCAGGTTCGCCGCCTAAAATAGAAAGGTCAGGTTATAGGCAGTTCAAGGTCAAAGGTCAATCAAAGGTCGAGGGTGTGACGAGCAAATATGTTGATTACCCTCGCGGGAAGTACTACCACCTAACTATTACATTAGTACGAGAGAAAATATAAGATGTATTCTTTCTTTATCATTATTACTAATGATAAATGGAAGTAAATTTCAAAATAATTAGATAAGATAGTGAGTACTAATAGTAGTGAGAATAGAAGTATATTATATTACTGTAGATATTTTCATAATTACGTAGTGACTTGACTAATAGTCACTGATCTATATATATATTAATAATAAATAAATATATATTTTAATATAACAATTATTATTACTAGGATAAACTATATAAGATATATATCTTTCTTTATATATTACTAAGATATGTTATTATTATATATAAGTTATGATATTATTACAAAAATTACTTACTATTAATATATATATATATTATACTAAGTTAATATATAATGGAATTTACTATATATAGTACTATTATCATACTTAAAAATACTATCATACCTTTATCACTTCCCCTATATAGAGAAGTTATAGAATATAAATAATATCAGAAATAAGTTTATATATTAGTTATATAACAATCAGTAGCCAGTATTATTTATATTTTATAAATAAATATAGTGAATATCTTAATTATTATATATACACAGAAAAATCTATGTAGAATTAACAATACTCCATAGTTCATATATTATATATTTATTTATATTATATAATATACATTTATAATTTATATATATATATATATATAAATATAATAATATATATATAATATATATATATATATATATATATATTGTAATATATATATAATTAAATATATATAATATATATTATATATATTAATTATATCATATATACTATTATAATTAATGATTTTACTGTAGTATATTTACAATTTATATATTATACTATATTAATATTTGCACTAATGATTGAAAATATACAATTTTATATACCACGGATAGTATTAAATTATAAATTTTTATATATTAAAATTTATATATATAATTTACCAATATATTATTTATTAATCAAAAAGCTAAAATAGTTAATATAATTATATATTATAAAAATGCAATGGCTAGATAATATCATGGTATTATATATTATATAATATATATTATTATTTATTAGTATTAACATATATATATAATAATTAAATATATATTATTAACTAATATATATTTATATATATAACCTATAATTAAAATATATATGTATATAAGATAAATACTAATTATAATATATAATAGTACAATGACGTTTGTTTTAAGTATATTGATTAATATATATAATAAAATTTTAAAATAAAAATATACTATTATTATCTAACCCTCACCACACATGCTAATATAATGACAACTTTATACGTACCTGTCAATGGATATCACTATTTACACACTAGAGTAGATATAAAGTTCACTTTGGGAGAAACACTAAAGGGCCTTAGTATATATAGAACTGATAATATAATATATAATTATAATACCTATACATAACTATTGACACGAAGATGAGTGCACTGCTGCACTGCCTTAGCGACTTACTGAGTATTTCAAGCACGAGAGACGCGTCTACCGCACGAGACAATATGTCTATCAGAGCACGCCTGAATTTGCCCAATCTGTGTATAGCACAAAGGCAACTAATTCACATAGAGATCAAAAATTTGTAACTCAATATATATAATTTAAATCGTTACTTGATAAGTGTGACGAAAGTAGCACAAGTAACGTATTAAATTAAGATGCAAAGAACTTAAGTACTCACATAATATCACTCTCGCTCTAAACCCAGAGTTTATATTGAACACACGGGCTCATACCCTTCACGTACTTGCATAAGCGATAATATACCGTATAAAGGTTATTGGATACATAATATAAACAATATATTATACAAGTAATAATTATACTATATCTCACACACTAAGTATGATGTATATATAGTCCATTAGGAGTCACGTACTTACACTTATATAATAAATATATTACAATTAGTAATATTTTAAATAAAATATATATATATGACTGGTTATAATAATTATTTATTATATACCTATATATCATATTACTTATTAAATACGAGTGATGTCATGATGTATTTATATATTACGTAATATTAATACCATTATTATTGCACGTTACTATGTAAATGTAATGTTAGAGCCAGTTTCAAGCCTTAAAACACACGAGAGATAGAATTATAAAGACAAAGAGGGAGATCTGAGTATGAAATAATAAATAAGGGATATCTACAATAGCATTCATATAACGACTAGAACGGAAGTTAAGAGAGCTCAACACACTATAGCGGCATAATGTATATCTTGTATCGGAGTCTTATATTATGTTATATATATTTAACTATAGAAAATTATATTATATATTTTACACATGAGAGTATCATCATTACCTATACATGAGAGTACGATTAGGCAGAACTCTGTATCCATCTCGCCATAAGCTTCTATAATAATCCGTCTGCGATCTCCTAGCACCTTTTCCCCTGGGAAGTCTTAACAACCATAAAGTGCGTTTATAATACAGTAATTTAAATAAATAACATCTACCTCCTGTATGAGATATATCCTTATTCTTATAGATCGTCGCTACTCGTTTACTTTTATCCCGCTTATTAGGAATTAACTATAAGCTGCAATGGACCTTAATTACTCAATAGTTCCTATAATATAAACTATTTGCACCACCGATAGTACAACAATGTTAAAATAATACCCTAATTCTTACCGCTATAATAGCATTATGATTTATAGAGAGGCAGTGGGTGTTCTTATTACTATCATATCAGTGCAAACAGCTAATATCTAATCATCACTGCAATTCAAATCATTAAGCACGGTTTCTGACCACTGATACGACTTGACGTTGCTATATAACTTACTCTACCAAGCAATTTATATTAATCAGCCTAGAGCAGCAGATAAGCTTGCATGGCAGCTATTACTATCCAATATTATCAGGCAGGCAGATTTACGGACAACTCCTTGGTGTATAGTTTAAAGAGATTAGTGTATGTAGCATCAAGTATCATATAACTCACAGTATGAAAGTAAAAAAAACAACTCTACAAGCAAAAACACGGACCAGGAATATTGATGGAAATAACATGATTATATTTATTTTTAATATAAGCTTTACAGTGATTAGAGATCTCGTCGAATTACATCGCCGAAAGCATTATGAGTAAAATACAATAATTTTATACGAACTTTCATATCTATATAATTATAATAAATTAAGTTGTATTTATACTTACTAATAAGGAGGAAATTGAAACAATTACTTCAGAATCATCTCTTCACTTTTATCCTCAAAGCCTGCCCCGTTAAGTTGTATTAAAGAAATTATACATATCTAGGTCACAGATAAACTCTGAAACAAGCAGCTCTCTACCCAAAAAGGTGCCTAAACCAGCTTATATGAAAAGAGGTAAAACCCCCTCTGATGTATCTATTTTGAGACACACACAGATTATCTTATGCTTCTATCATAAACGACCTGCGATCGATCAAAAGGCATAGTGGAACACTAATAATCAATAAGGTGAGTAAATTGATACACTGGGCCATCATCAAAGGGAGAGGACTCTCTGCTTGTCATAACCACAGAACATGTAAGTTTTTCTCTAACCACTTAATATCACATAAAATTCCAATTCGTAGCAAGATTTAACACGAGCTTTCCCCAACCATGACAACTTTGTCATGCAACACATGTTATAGACCAGAGCGTCTAAACAGATATACAGCCACGGGTTTAGATAAAAACCGTACGTATATTTTGGGACCAGCTATCTGGTTTTTGCTCAGTTTTTTCACACGCGTGTAACCAGTCTATCCAAATCACACCTCGCCCTTTTCTACTTCAACCGTATGAAAATTATTATCCAAAAGCACCCCATATAAAGATTTCAAGCCCATCGGCTCCCTCCATACATAGACTAGGTAAACTCATAAACATCAGTCACATCTTCCATGCTCGTTCAGTCACCTAACTAGATACATATTTTGCACACGACCTTTTTCATGTGCACACGCACTGGCTTTTTACTTAGTTGAGCTTGAAGACCATTCGTCTCTTGAGTGTGAAAGAAATCAACAAGAGAATCCCTGTCAATAGAATCCTCTTTTTCGTCTGTTGGACTACAAGGCTTTTAGTTCCCTATTTCCAAACTACAGAAAGAGATCCGAAGTTTGGGCAAATAACCGAAAGAACCAATTTCGCTGACCTGTCAACTTGCAAATTAATGGAGAAAATGCTTTCAGGCCGCTTTCTCCCTGTTCTGGAGAGTGGGCAGGCTTTTTTTTAACTTCCGGTTTCGGTATCCGCAAAATATCATTCAATTCGCGCGAGGTGTGTCGCCTTGTTCAAAAACTAGGCGGAGTGGACCGCAATGCGTAAGCCCCACACTAGTGACGTTTATACTTCATTATTGATCAGACGTATTCTCAATAACTCAATAGTACTGGTTCGGGTAGTTTGAAGTTTCCTAAAGATAAGATAGCGGTACCTCTCCCCCTTTTTTTCAACGCAGTAAATTATATATAGCGCCAGGATCATCGAACACTAGGTGAAAAAATGTACCGTCGCCCTAATAGTCTGAGCGTCAATAAATGATTCAAATACCACTACTGACATCAAATAGAGCAAATAGTACGATATACCCCTCTAGAATTAATACTGTCCTGCGGCCCAATATCATATACTGTATAGCCTTTATACCTTGTCTTATTAGCTCATACTAAATTGAAACAATATAGAGCGTATTATGTCTTCAAAGACCACATAGAGCTGATAATTATCATAAATATATACTATATATATAATCTATATAAATTAAGTTATGCCAAATTAGAACTTACTTCAATACATAGGCTTATACTATATATTCTATATAAGGTTACTAAATACAATAATCACATCCTCTAACTATACTTATAAACAGAGCGTTACCACTAATTAAGTTCTTGCCTCTATATCACCTAAATAATTATTAAAATAATTTTCACAATAGATATTGAAAGTAAGATAGTCATATCTTCATTCACATGATAGAGAGAGTGTCACTCACGAGTTATGCATGGTGATGGTACGAGCAGTATAGATATTAAGGTATGAGATATTATTATAATAGAGAGCCGGTATATGCTAATTAGAATCATGGTTATCTAGGTATAATATGTGTTAATTAAAAGATCATTTTTCTAAACTCTTCCAACGATTTAATGTGAAAGCTGGAAGTTATTTAAGAACATATTTTATGCAAATAAATGTTTTAGTAGGATAATATTGATAATTGACGTATATCGATAATATAATTGTAAAATATAAAAAAAAAAAAACTGTTATGCTCATTCTTATAACCAGTTAAAGCAACTTATATATTAGACATATATTACTTAATTTCGACATGATTTGCATTTTTACAAGCGTAAAATCATTACTAGAATCAATACGGTGTTAATATAGAATTTGTATGAATCACTTAACCCAAGAAAATATTAGAAACCTTCATAGTGGTATCTCTTCTCCTTCTCAGAGCCCGAAACTTGTGTAAATGTGTAAAGAGCTAAAATATAAGTTTGCAGCAAATACCAGAATAATTAACTACCTACTGAGTATTATAAATTTTCTATATGGTGTACGCGAATAAGATGTATGCTATAATAATGATTATGTACGTGTGGCTAGCTACTTTATTATTTAAATTCTGAGCAAAACCAAAGTAGGTATATATATATAGGTCAGTGTATAATTTAGTCGGAACTCTGCTAAAATATGTACTTCCTTACTTTTACTTATATAATTTTACACGAAAAGTATATTTATTGTTTAATAGGATTTAGTTAATGAAATGCATTCAGAATTGTCATTAACACACAAGATTGTATTTAACTGACAGTACGTTGATTCTAATATGAAGGAGTTTACACCAGGTGTCACTTTTTATTCCATTGGTTTTTCATTCTTACTCTTTATACTTATTCAAGGTAATTCTTTTTATTCTTTCTCTTTATACTTATTTAATGTAATTCTTTTTACACTTTCTCTTTAAACTTATTTAATGAAATTCTTTTTATTATTTCTCTTTATACTTACTTAATGTAATTATTTTTATTTTTTCTATCTATACTTATTTAATGTTATTCTTTCTCTTTATACTTATTTAATCAAATTCTTTTCATTCTTTCTTTTTATACTTACTTAGTGAATGTAATTCTTTTTAAAATGTGTGGTTCGTTTTTGCATGGATCAGAAGAGAAATTCAAAAGCTTAAAATATAGATGAAACCTATCGCACTGCACCGCAACGCTCTCGACACCGTATCATGACATTTAGAACATTTTGATAGAACTTTCATAACTATTTCTACATGAAACCGGTATGGGATACCACAAAAAAAATAGTCATATGTTTAGCTTCGCACATGACATTGGGTTGACTGAGCATCGGCTTTTTTCACACCGTACTGAACCCCATCGAGCCGCACAATCCAACAGCAGAGAACTCCACGCGCCGCATTGCACAACCAGTCATTTTTTATCGCACTGAACCGCAGCACCACTCTCGACACCCCACCTCTATATATTTTTAAACTACGCAACAAAGTCACACTGGAATTGTGCACCGCACCGCACCGTACCCGCTGCCTAGGCCCACCTCATAACACATAGTGAAATATGCCTCTGAAACATTCATTAATGACAATCTATTTACCTACAAAAAAGCTTACTTAAATTTGTTTAATTTACAACTATATATATAATAGACCTATATATATAGTGATATTATAAAATAATATAAATACTTACCTTATATATTTTTTCCCACTAGAATATGATATATATAACTAATTAAGTAGTTCTTAACTTGCTAGTTTACTACCTTATACTACTATATATATATAGTACATTCAATATCAGAGTTAACATACGATAATAATAAGATATAATAATATGTGCAAGGGAAATATATAGCAATATACCTAGAAATAAATAACCATGCGATATACAATATCTTACTATCATAATATAATAGGCATACAAAAATAACTCAAGGTAGAAAAATACTTATATAATGTTAAAAATACTAATAATAGATTAAGTATATAATCATAGTCAGATCACACTTAAATAATATATTATATATACCTATAAATTATAGTAATAGGTTATTATAGTTATTTTTATACGTTACTATACATTAATATATATCTAAAGTACTATAATATATATTATATATACTATGATAGTGTATGTATATTTTAATTATCCTTAAATATATTTATAAATAAAATATAATAGTGATAATCCCCATATTAATATTAATAGTAATACCATTAATAATAATAGAATATTAAAAACCCATAAATTTATAATGTAATCTCATATAGCATATGTTACTTATATGTAAGGTACTAGCGGACAACTTAAAGTATAGCAAAGTGCAGAGTAGCATACCATCCGTAGATTTAAAATTAGGTGATAGAAATATATTGTGCTCTTCTCCAAGTATGGAGTAACAATGGCAATATTTTTATTTCAGATAAATGTCTTAAATTACGACCGTATTGGTGCTAGGCGACGTTACACGGATATAATACTTGGGTTAAATGGCTTAATCCTTGTGGTAATATGGAGACTAATAATAGGGCGCGTCGTCGTCCATCACGGATATAACAGCTGGAATCGCGGTGTATGCATATACAAAGACACATTTGCCCAAATAAAAGAGCGAATATTACGAGCTTTAAGGTTTGTACTTTGTTTAGTGTTATTGATAAGAAAAAATATAGATGGTGAGCGCGCATCGAAGGGTGGAGGTCTGCCAGTAACGAGTTAACGAGTAGCATCGACAGCGCGATGATAAGCTTAGGGGTATTCAGTGCATAAAAAATATGAATCTATTAGGATTAAAGAATGGCTATTGGCGATCCTAAACCCTTAAAAGTACAAGGCATCATTTTGGGAAGTTAACAGCTACGGCAATGTGCAAATAAAATGACGAATTGCAGTCAAGATTACAAATCACTAAATGTCTATGGTTGCGTGAAAGGCTAACATATAATGAGTCTATTTTTATATTGTATATAGGGGCCTATACAATTTTTAGTTATGAATAATTTACTAATATAAATAGTATATATGAAATAGTTACTTAAATTCAATTATATAATTTATATTTCTAATAAATGTTATTTAATAGATACATCGGTGGTCGAAGCTAAGTCGTTTGCAGGTAGTATAATGCAGTATTACATACGGTTTTTCATCTATATTATATTTTATAAGCTCTTTTATAGTTGTAACTCTTCTCTGTCATGATCCACTTAAGTAAATAAAAATACTGACCGACCAGATTATATTTAAAAAGAATTACTATTCAACTGAAATGATCATAAATAATGACGAACCGAATGAAACAAGAATCTTAGTATTAAATTAATAAGTATTAAAAGATGATACTACGTAAAATTAAAACATTTAAATTGATTTCATTTTATATAAATAGATATGAAAAAAAATAAAAAGAAATTATACATAATAATCTATAGAGATTGAGAATCGAATAATAGAGAGAAATATATTCACTATTAATCTCCAGAGAGTTTAAAAAGAGAGACTATAAAGTCTGTTTATTAAAGCTGTTTTAACACTTCAAAGATGACGAAAATATAAAGAAATAGAATAAATTAGATATAAATAATACTACTATGAGTTAATTGAAATTAAAGTAATACAAGAAGTAAGAGAGAATATAGATAATATATAAAAACTCACAAGGCAGTAAGAGAAAGAGAAAGCGTATTATACAAACGCTTAGTGAAAAACCGTAGGTGTAGAGACCATCCATCTCCATTCAGAGTTACGCGAGTTCATATGCGCTCTCATTATTAAAAGGTTCCTCGCGGACATTTTCTAGAGGGAAAGTGTAACACAACTTCTAATAGACTAATGTTGATACTTATAATATGTCTTCATACTTGAGCTTTAAATATTAATTTGTAGCAAGTGAAGCAGCTTTTCTTATGAGAGCGGAACTCCGATTTATAAATTTTATTAGGAGTGAGCGTATATTATATGTATACTATTATAGGACCATAATATTGCTTATCTGTTTAGTTAAATAAGTGATGCTCATGAAAAAGCAAAGAATATAAACAACTAACAATATTTTATCTATAACTGCCCTTTCTCTATATCTCTTACTATATAAGTTAGTTAAGACACACCTAGAAATGTAACGCACCTATACGGGGTTTTTTCAAATCTCTGCTAATAATTTTACTTGCTCGACTATATATATTATATATATAAGACTTTTTTAAATTAACACTAACTATATTTATATAATATTACTTGGATACACGTAATCTGGCAACTTAGCCACGCAACGATAAAGTTAAATAAATAATACAAGAAAGCGTAAATATGATTCAGTTTCTGTAATCAACACATTATAGTTTAGCCCTTGAATTGGAACAACGCGTCCTATCAGCTCATACCCTGTAAGCTAGAATCAGATGTAGGATGAAAATACAGTAATTTATTGTATTAGAAACTCTAAAATTTACCCGTAGCATAGATAATATTTTGATACTAAGAAAGTTAATTCAAATAGTAGCATAAATAAACAGAGCTAAAAAGTACGCCATATACTGAGATGTAGTCTGCGGTCACTGAAATTTCATGAAATGAATACGAGCAAACTGAGTACCACTTTGTAATTCCACTATACCAACCTAAAGTGAAAAGATCAAGCCATCTCCTCTAGAAAGGTATAAACGCTTACTAATAAAGAGCTATAATCAGTGATAACGATGAATATTAAGTATTGATCTATATAATACAGAAATATATCCATACTGGTGAGTAGTGCCTGTAAATATGAGAATCACACACACACATATATTCTATCATAAAATTATATTCCCCAATCATTATTTGTCTTTATAGTATAGATTTAATATTTTTTGTCTTGTAAATATTATTGATATTATATATATTTATAAATAATTTTTTTATTTAGTGACCCCGATCTTGAATACCAGACGAATTTGTCCTATTTAGTGTTGGTTGTAATTAACTTCTTTTTGTATATTTACCCAACTTAATTAGATATAAGTTCTTTATCTATATATTAATAAGATAAGTTTGCTATATGTACTTACAACGGCTATGAACTCAGCATCGACTCGGAATTGTACGATACTCATGCTCCATCTT
>JABUQX010010755.1:0-5000 GCA_015478945.1 Trachelipus rathkii
AGAGAGAGATGGAAAGTTTTGAGTGTTGGAATGGAATAATAAAATTCAATTTCACAAACACGACTAGTTGTAAAGGGTTATAAATTTCCGGACGCATTTGGTGTTTTTGGGGCATTGTGTCGATGATATGAGAAAGTCAGAAGCAAATGGGTTGTAAGTGACAACAAAAGTTTGTTTATAGGAAAATGAATTCAATGATGATGATCAGAATAGTTTTAAGCGAAATCAATAAAATAAAACTACAGAACGTTTAGCACATATCAACTAAATCATTACATTTCTTTCGCATTCGAATAGTTTGATGCTTCATATGTTCGCATTAAATCTTTTGCCAATTTTTACAACTTTTGGTTATTTCCCCCCTTTGTTTCTTGCCCCATATATAATATATAAATATTATTTATAACAAAAAAAAATTGGGGGTCCGCAGAAAATTTTCCAAGGGGGGGCAAAGGTTATTAACCATAATATATATAATATAATATTATATATATATATATATATTATATATATATATATAATATATATATATATATATATAATATATATATATATATATATATATATAATTATATATAATTATTATATATACATACATATATATACATACATATATATATTATATTATATATATATATATATATATATTTTATATATAATATATATATATTTATATATATATATATATATATATATTATATATAATATATATTCCTATATTATATATATATTATATATATGTATATATATATATATATATATATATATAATATATATAATATATATTATATATATTATATTATTATATTATATATTATTATATAATATATATATATATATATATATATATAAATATTATATACTTATTATCGTAATAATATTATATTCTGTATGTATTATGTTTACATGAATATTTAGAGATATATGCGATACCAGAAAAGAGGCAGATACGATACTCTATTTTTTTAGGGTGCGGATACCGATACTTTTAATTAATATAATAAATACCCAGTAATAAAATAGAACATTTGTGTACTGCTAGCACTCAGGATTGCATTCCCTGTACAACCAATCCTTAGTCATTTATTTCATATTTGATTGTGCCCAAGTATATTTAAAATTTATTTATTTTATAAATTAAAATAGTATCTTTAAGGAATAATAAATGCAAATATAATATTAATAACTTTTTTATGTTTGTTTTTATTCAAAAAATATTACATTTCAATTTTCCAGTAAGTATTAACAAAGTTTAGCTACTAGCTTTTATGTTTTAACATGATTACAATTTACAAGAAGATTCTTTAACTAGCTACAATATAAAGAATAAAAATAATGAAAAAAAGAGACCTCAATTAATCTGCTGAAAAGACCAAATAAAAACACGCTATTATTCAAACATGACATAATAGTAATATACTCCTTTAAGATAAAGATAGATATCATTCAATACTCAAATTCAAAAATTCTCAAATTGATGCAAAAACATTAAACTAGTATCTGGAGAGAGCCTGCTCCCTTTTGGGATGTTTACATTCATTCCCACCTACACTAAAAATACGCTCGCTCTCGACTGATTAGGGAAGGGCTGATAAATATTTGCTTGCAAGCACTGATAATAATGGAAACCTTTTCCAATTTTCATGCCATCCCATGAAAGGATTCTCTTTTGTATGCAGTCTCTCCATGTCTTCGTAGAGCCTCATCTCCTCTTTCACAGATTGCAAATTTGAATTATCTTTGCTCCTTGATGACTGTCTCTTCAGTTTTTTCGAAGAGGTTCCTTGGTGTGATTCCTTTGAAGGTGAGTGGGATGTCAATGCAACTTCGGTCATGAAATTATCAAATTATCAAACATATTAGGGCATGTCAATTTGGAGGGCAAAAATAAAAATTCGTGTTTTTTTTGTGAATGAGGGGATCCAAAAATGTGCCTTTTGATGTGTAATATCCTAATTTAAAAGGTTTTTCCTTATTCATAGTAAATTTTTGCTTGATTATAATGTATATTGAAATTCGGAAGAAAGGGGATAACTTAATAAAATTTACTCAAAAAGTGTTTTAATGAACTCAAACAATTTTATTTATATTTTGTCTCTTTTATCAAACACTGAAAACACATTGTAAAAATGTAAAAAGCTTCATCCAACAATATTCATCAAATCTTTCTTCGATTCATTCCTAGACATCATTCTTCTGCTTGCTTCCTGACCTCTAATAAATCCATCTCGTTTCTCATGAGTATACACTTTGCCAGAAGCCTCTGTTACTTGTTTCACACACCTCTCTATGGACTGTCCATGACATGGCCACTTTGGAACTTGCATTGGCTCTTCAACAAACTTTCTTATTTCTGATATTTTGAGTTTACAAGTGGAAGTTCACATACATTTTCTGACCAGTCTATCAGTTCCAAAGGGAAGTTCATTTGGATTTACTGCAGGTGCTTTCCTAGGCCGAACAGATAGGTCTACTGGTGTATCATTATCTTCATTCCTTAATTCAATTATCTTCTGGACCCCTGCTTTTCTTTTTTCTTGGTCTTCCGAGCATAAAAGTGTCTGTACCACCATTTCACTAAATGCGAACCACAATGAACGTTGGATTGTTGGCAAAACAACATCTGCTACTGCCTTCTTGTGAGATTTTACGAACTTCAATTGATAAAAAATGTGGCGAGATCCTTCCACCCAAGAGAATTTCAATTTGATTGTAAACCAAGAGGGATAGTAAACGCCAACAATGTATTCCACAAGCAGTTGTAACGTCTTCAACTTCTTACCTTTAAGGCCATGTTTTAAAACCCATATGTGGCAAATTCTATTTGCAGTTGTTAACTACCGAGAGTGGCTTACAGGACCAATTTCTAATAATGCCAGATCAGTTGCAAGTACACCTGTCATTATGGCCTGAGTTATCCTGTAACCATAAGCCTGATCTGTAGAAAGATCTTTGTCAACAGTGTCACTCAATGGAACCAAAGGCTCTGGAAAGAATATTCTGACAAATGAGGGATTGATTTCTAGTTCTGTTGCAGTATCAAGCATGTTGCCAATCTTACCACTCCACTTGTTGTTAGACAAAGTTTTTCCATCCAACTCTGTGATCAAGTGCCGCAAAGGTAGCTCATTAGTATGAAGAGCACAAACCAACCAGATAAGTTTACGATTCAGCTTTGCTTCAACCCAATGCATGACTCCTCCTTCCCAACCAGTGTTAACATTCGTTGAGTCATCACCAATAGAATGCAAACTTTTATCGCTGTTGTTTTTCTTTAAGAAATCCACAAGACGGTTAGCAATAACTTCAGCAGGTTTCCATTTCGTTAAGTCTTTCTCTGGGGTAAAATGGCAAAGATACCTTCCACTTGGCTCACTGTAAACAGTGCATTGCTCTTCTTTCACAATACTTGGAAACTGATGACTTGAGTTATCTGTTTGTAACAGAACTTTAGTGGAATCTTTGCGTCCATCAAAGAAGATACATTCAATATTGCCTATCTGGCACCGAGCATGAAGTTCGTCATCAAGTGATTTCATGACTTTTTCTTGTGCCCTTTTTACTTTATTGTGATCAACCACAAGTCTCCCTCTCCTTCAGTAATTAATCCAGCATCCAAAAAATGCAGCCGTTGTAATGGCAGCTGTAGCACGTAGACCAACACCATACCTAATACTTTGCAATGCAACATTGCGCAATTGTAATGTATTATACTGACTTGTACTTGAAGTAGAAGGTACATCAAAATCATCACATGGAATTTGCAAAGGATCTTCAGATTTTTCATCTGTAACATCAGTTGGCTCTTCATCTTCGTCGGAGAAAAGAACTTCATTTGGCTGTAATGTTACCTCTTCCTTCCTTTTCTGCTTATATTCAGAAATTCTTCTTAATTCATCTTCTTGCCTCTTCTGCTTTTTAATTTGTCTTCTGTGCTCAGGTAGATCTGGTAATCCAATTTGATGCTGTCCAACAGACCGAACCTTCTCCCTTTGACTATTAATAAACACTAGTTCTTTGACAGGGATCTTCATATCCTTAGAACAAGAGCAGGAGATGTGCACTTCATGTTTACAGCCAGCACCACCTTGACATGGACCCTCAAATTCTGAACATAGCTTAATCTCACACTTGCAATTGAGGATGTCAAAGAGCTTGTCTAACGTTGCTATGAAAGCCTCTTTCAATTCCAGTTTTCCTCTGCCAAGTGATATGTTTTTGGCCTTTTCCCAGTTTTCTTCTATCTTCTTCAGGACTGTAACTCTCAAATTTAAAATTGGCACCACAAAACAACTGTTTGCTAGCTCCCACTTTTCAAGCATTTTTGGATAAATATACTTTGCAAGAGTGGCTGCTGGGTAATTTCTGACATTCTCTCCACTCTGCTCTCTTAGCAGATGCCCATATCTTAGAACATCACGTAGAGTTGGGAGTTCAGAAGGCAGCATTTCTCGACTAGTTCCAATGAAGTTACTCATGTGAGTGAAAGTTGCCAGTCTTGTCTTTCTTTTACTAGCCATGGTTCCGAATTTTCAGATTTTGCAAGTGGAAGAAACTATTCGTGCCTGGAAAAAGAAAAACAAGAAAATGTCACTATTTGTATGATATTAACAAAAATTAATAAAAACACTCAGCTGAAAATGAGTATTGCTAGTTTAAAAACTTTTGCGAGTGGCATTAAATATTTTTACAGATGTTGTGTATAATGATAAGGATAATTCTTTTAAGCTTAGAGAGAAGTTACAAGACAGATAATATTAAAAACTTTAGAGAAGACCAGTTTTGCTGCGATTTACATGAAAATGTGAATATCAGCGGATTTGAAATTAGCTATTTACCAAGCCCAAACTAATGTAATTGCCAGCTCTTGTAAATATAATTGTGAATCGCTAGCCAAGACACAAAAGGGAAGTCAAAAAATTTGCTGAAAAGCCACCATCCGTTACTCTCATTGCTGTTGCCCATTGGTTTTGATTAAGGCGGTCTTCTACTTCCTGTGA
>JABUQX010010755.1:10000-52342 GCA_015478945.1 Trachelipus rathkii
TCTCTATTCTATTTTGCTTTGTCTTTTTCACTAGTTTTTCCTTTCACATCATAATCTTTTAGGTTTATCCATTCTTTTTCCTCATTATCTTCTCTTATAATATTATAAGAATATTTGTATTTACACTATTTACCTCCTTTTTTTCCTCCTCTACTTACAATTCTAATTTTTATCCACCTTTCTTCATCGGGCTGCTTAACTACATATTCTCCTCCTATCTTTAGTTTTGATATATTTAAATCTTTGTCTTTGTTATTCTCCTCTTCCTCCTCACTATCTTCACTACTATCTTCCTCTTCTTCACTCGATGAGTTCTCCTCTATCTCATCCTCATCATCATCTTCGTTATTAATCTTTTGTATTCTTGTTATATGCACTTTGTTGATTTCTCTCATGTTACCTCCATGTCTCACCCACACAGTTTTTCCTTCTCTTCCCACCACTTTTGCAGGTCCTCTCCATCGGTTTTCATTCCTCTTCTTATAGAAAACTTTGTCTCCTAATTCTGCCTCCTACAGTTTATGATGTCTTACATTCTGTTTTAAAGCTCTCTTAATTCTATTCTTACAATCTATACTTTGTACAATTTCCTGTATTTTTCCTTGAATTTCCATAATCTCATTCAACTTCATTCCTTCCCAATTTTCTTCTAATTGGGCCGGAGTGTAATCTTCTTCTTCTTTCATTGCTGTATTATATATCCCAAACACTTTCTGTCTAGGTGAAAAACCACCAGTCGAGATTATTCCATTTCTCGCATTCACTATCCAATAAAGAGCCCATTTCTTTCCTCCTGTTTTTTCTTCTTTGACTTTTCTTAAACTCTCCTTGATAATTCCTACCATTCTCTCACATTTACCATTGCTCCACGGACTTTCGCCTGCTGCTTAAAAGTTCAATACCAAAACTATCTGTAAATTCTGTAAATTCCTTATTCTGGAATTCTCTTCCTCCATCAGTTAGTATTTTCTCTGGTGGACCAAAAATTCCTATCCAACTTTCCATTACAATTTCTATCATTTCTTCGGGTCTTTTACTTTTTATCCATTTTGCTTGGCAAAATCTAGTGTTCCAATCTATTAATACAAGAAATTTATCACCGTCCAGTTCACCAATATCTAATGCTATCAGTTCATTGAACTTCTTAGCCAAGGGCAAACCTACTACCGGTTTGCTAGGAGTTTTTTTAAATCTCTACAAATATCACAATTTTCCATAAATTTTTAAAATATTTTAAATTTTTCCTTTTTATTTATCTCAAAATTTTGATTGTTTTTGGCATACTGGGTGATTAATTCTTTCAGTTTCTCAAAACTGCAGTGTCCAAATTGAAGGTGAAGTTTCCTACAATTCTTCTCCCATTTCTGATCATCTTCTAACCATCTCTCTTCCTTTATATTTAACCAAATACTTTTTCCTTCTTGTCTAGTTCTCAGCTTTACTCTCAAATGACCTTTCTCGTCTTTCACAAAAGGAATCCTTTTTCTTTCTATAAGTTCATTGCATTCTAGGATCATTTCTTTAAAATTATTTTTTGATTCGAGTTTTCGAGTACTCTAGTTCCAATAAGCAGAGGAATATTACCTTCTAGAATTTCAGTTTCTAGATAAACCTTTTTATCACCAAAGAAGATTGGTATATTCATTTTACTTTTACTTTGAAATTTATCATTTCCAAAAAAATAATTTTTACATATCTTTTCTTCTGTCAGGTACATTTCTTCTAATTCTTCCTCGCTCATTGAACTCATTATATATCCTAGTCACAACTCCCCAACAACTGTATTAGGGCATCCTGTGTCTATTATACCCCAAACGTCTCTTTCATTTCTTTCATAATTGTCAATGTGAAGTTCTCCTAATAAAACTACTTCTCCCTTATTATCATCCACTTTCTTCTCACCGAATCTTGAACAGTGATATCTCAGGTGACCCTTTTTTCCACAGGTGGTACAAAATCTGTCTTTAAATCTACAGACCGATTCACTATGCCCTTCTCCGCGGCAACTTTTACAAATTATTTTTTCCTTTTTTTCAGGACATTGATACCTCATATGTCCTTCTTTATGACAATTAAAACATTTTGTCTCTTTTTTCCTTTCACCTTCACTCAACCAAGCCCTTTCATTTTTTCCTTGAGCTCCTTTAATGCTATCACCCATAATGTCTATCAATACTTCACTCACTCTCTTGTATTTCATCTCTCCATCTAAACTACTCATCACTATTTTTTCATCTTGTTCATCTAACCTACTCCTCACAAACAACAAACCTCCAGTTTGTTCATCATCCATTTCCTTCATTCCTGAAGCAATACTTTTCCTTAAGGTGGCATCAAATCTACTTACATAATCTACCATGCTTTCTTCCTTTCCTCTCATAATTCTGAAGAGATCATTCATGTTTCTGATCTTTGTTCTTTTTTCGTCTATTCCATATTTTTTGTCTAGAATTTTGATGATTTCCTTCCATCCTTCACCTATTGCGATGTCCTCTCTTTTTATATCTTTTACCAATTGCCATGGTTCTCCGGACAAGGCATTTCGAATGTTGATCCCTGGATATCGAACTATGTCTTTCATACTCCACACCCAATCTTCTACTTTTCCTTTCCATTCAGCATATTCTTCTTTTTCCCCGTTGAATTTAGGGCACTTTTCTCCTCTTTCTACAGTTTCATGGGTTTTGTCTTCTTTATCTTTCTTATTACCTCCCATGATTCTTCAATAGGGTGCGAGTTTTTTTTTTATCAAAAAGTAACAAAGATTTATAAATGATTATACTCTCAATAAAATTAAATACATGAGATTGAAGACTTACTTTTATAGATTTCCTTTTTGGTCAGTAGACGATTATCAACAGTTTATTAACTACTATTATTTAAGTTAATTCAACATTATATACATATAGGGATCATTAGAATGGGGTAGGATCCTACTTCCGCTCTTACCATAATATATATATAAAAATCAAAGAAACTTAAATGACCTAACTATTGCACTGATTAGAATATTCAGCAAAGTCAATTTTAAACGTTAAATGTTTGTACCGTTATGAACAACATCACAATTTTATACATTTGTTTTTATTTTATACATTCGATAATTTCATTATAATGTAACCTTTTTTAAAGTCTCATATTTTTAAATTTACCATAAAGTACATCACATAATAAATCTTTGTTTAATGTTAGCATGAAAAAAGAAAAAAAACATATCTAACTAACTACATAAAAAAAACTTCCTTCAATATAAATGGGGTAAATAGTTGAAGAAGCCACACTTGTCACTTCTTAAAAATAAGTAGAGGATTCTTCAACCAAAAACTGTAAAAAAGAATCATATATATATATTATATATATATATATATATATATATATTTTTCTCTATTATATATATATATATAATATATATATATATATATATATATATATATATATATATATATATATATATAATATATATATATATATATATATATATATATATATATATACCGTATATATATATATATATATATATATATATATATATAATTTTTTTTGTCTCCTCTCTTGGGTAAAGGCCAGAGGTCTACCAAGTTCCACCAGAGTCGAGGGAAGTTCCCAAATCAGACAATTTAAAGGCAGACATGCCCCGATAAATGCCGTTTGAAAGTGTACAAATCAAAGATAGTTTGGAGTGGATAGGTGAAGAGAGAGAGAGAGAGCATAAATAACATCTTTTGAAGAAAGTACAATATTAGGCATGAATGAGTTGGAGGAGAGTGAAGTAGTAGAAATAGGTCCGGAATCGTCTAAAGTGGAATATAGGCAAAGGTTTGAAAGAAGAGTAAGAGTTGAGCTGTAACAGAAGGCTTAACGGAAGTTGTGTCGTAGGACAGATACTAAACAAAGTTAGAGTTGACTTTCTTTGGAAAATGCGAGGAATAGTAACCAGAAATGATTATTGCATTTTCTAAGGAAAAAAAAAGAGATTTTATTTTTACGAAAAATAGATTTTGCACCACTCATGGATGTAATATAAGTTGAGTGAGTTTCTGAAGTTTGAAGATGACGGTAATTCCCGAAGCCCTTGCCCGTGTCCGTGTGGTGAATAGCACGAGAAAAGCAGAGTTAAAACAAGGTTTGTAAGATTTAGTTGAAGGTTAATAATATGGAATGTACCCCTCCTCCATGCGAGAGAGAATCACATCGGTTAGGCGCTCCGCACACTCCGAGGGACCTTTCCCCACCAAATCAATTGTCATTCCAGGGAAAGTCAAAGAAGTATGACTGCAACTCCAGTTTGTGGCACCGAAGTGGCAAAAACAATTTCTCGCCATAGGATGATATGAAAAGATTGAACAGGATACAGAGATTAGAAGGCGATCGGAGGAACAATAGAAGGAAAGAGTTTAAGAGAATAAGGAGAAGAATTAGAGGTTAGGAAAAGGTCTAGAATGTTGGGTTGATCTCCAAGATGATCAGGGATATGAGTAAGGGGCTGCACCAACTGCTCGAAGTCACTCTGGATAGAAAAGTTCACCAGCTGTCTCTTGAGAATTAGAGGAACGTGGTGAACATTGAAATCACAATGTTTGATGATTTCAGAGAAATGTGAAGGAGACAGTGTGTTCTAATTTGCAGTATGAGTTGTCGAAATTTTTTTTAGAAAATTCAGTTTAGTTAGGAGACATATACAAAACAGATAAATTTAGTAATAGATTGACAGGATGGCTTGAGCCATAAGGTAGAAAATCTGGAAGGCTCAACATCATAGAGGCGGGAGCAAAAATCATCATTGCGCTCAAAGGTACAACACCCGGCTTTGGCTGAAGATTAAGGATCGAGACTGGAAGGGTGAACAGATTTGGGTTTGCTGTCAGAACTCTCAAAAAACCTGAGTTTCGGTTAAGAATAAGAGGAGGTGAGGTGATGTTCAACAAAGTGGAAATTAGTGTAAAGGCCGCGAAGATTGCAGAAATTAATGAAGAAAGAATACGAACATCGGATCAGGTCGGCAATTTTGTGGCGGTACCAACCCCACCATATATATTTTTCATGGAATATATAACTACATTTATTATTGGTATATAAAAATATTTTCTCTTTATTTAATGAGATGATATCACTTGCGAATGTATAAAATATGCATTCACAGATGTAAACGATAAACTAATTGGGGTGTTGTCAATAACTATCAAAATAAATGCTACAGTCCCCGTGTATGAGCATTTTCGAGACGTTTCTGACTGTCTTGTATAATTTTAGAAAATGTCGTGACGTGGTTGTGTAGGGCTTTTAGTTCTATGGTAAAATTATATACCTAAAATGTTAAGGTGGTGCTTAATTGAGAATATTTTTTGGTCTATGGAGATATTTTATTGGTATTTTTTTTTATGTGTTATTTTTCTAAGAACAGTGTTTTCAAGTTCCAATAGTGTTCTTTGTTAGTGGTTGGTACACCTGTTTGCCAGGTAACAGTTGTGAACAGAATCTTGAACGAATTGAGAATTAATGTTTTGTTATAAGATACTGTGGAATATATTTCTTCGTTTATGGGTATCAATGGATAGTTGTAGTGTTAAGAATGTGCGGTGCGAGCGTTCGCTCGGTTTCTTTACTGGTTAATCGACCACGTATGGCACGTCGGTCAAGCATTGATTGGTACCTTAGATTCTATAACCTCTTAGTCCATATTTTTATGCATAAAATCCACATCCATTATATGCTAGAACATATCCTCATTCCGCAATACATCCGGCAATGTTACTAATATGCAATTTTTAATTTTTTTACTTAATTAAGGGAACATGACAAGGATCCGGATACGTTCTTCCAAGTCTTGTATCAGCTTACTGAAGCAGGGCTCAACTTTCGTTTGTCGGTTTTGGGAGAATCCTTCGCTGAAGCTCCACCAGTCTTCGCCGAAGCCCGCGTAAAGCTTTCCAATTTCATTCACCATTGGGGTTATGCAGAAAATAAAGAAAAGTTGGTGTATATTCTTCTATTTATTATTATTATTATGATTATTATTATTATTATTATTATTATTATTATTATTATTATTATTTTTATTTTTATTGTTATTGATTATTTTATTTTATTATTATTATTATTATTATTATTATTATATATTATTATTATTATATATATCCTATATATTATTTATTATTATATTATTATAATATTATTATTATATTATTATATATATTATTATTATTAGAGGGGAGTACACACATACTCGAAGCGATGAAATTACCTCCCATTTTTAATGGTGCGTCTTTCTCTTTTGCGTTCATATCCTTCACACACTTATCCTCCAGGCAACATATTACTGACCACCATTTATCCACATATCATATACACATACTTAAAGTTACACACCTCTTCTAGATAACACTTTACAAACATCCCTATATATATATCCTTGTGTGTGGGGAGAAGAGAATTGCCACAGTGCGTATGTTTGCGATGTCAGTAGGAGCCGGACTAAGGGACGGTTCGATAGTTGGGTTGGCTGACTACTACCATCTATTTCTTGCCAGGAATGCATAATGCAGGCCTCGGAGCAGGTCGTGATCGCCGTAAACGGCCCCATTCTATCTTTCGGCGAAATGTAGAATCGTATGGGTACATGGAATGTCAGAGGTATAAATGTTGAGGAGAGAAGAGGAGAAAGGTGATCGATGTATTTAGAAAGGGGGAAAATTTTGATTTGTTCGCTGTGACTGAAACAAAGAATAAAGGAAATGGATGAAGACGAGAAATGGTGGTGTGAAATGGTGTGTTGCCGGATGTGGAAATGAATGAGAGAGGGACAGAGAAGGAGTTGCCCAATTTTGAATGAAGTGACGTGGTACGAAGCTTATGGTAGACTTGATAGTGCTATTGTGAGTCCTACAATTCTAATGGTTAAATTCTAAGTTTAAAAAGGTCAAGGTATGTGTGGTTGTGACCTTTATGGTCCATCTGAGGGAACGTTGAAGAGAGGTACATTTTATTGGGATTAATCTGAATGATTTCTGGATGGGAAGTGATAGGAGCTTCAGATGTTGATAGTTAATTTGGAGGACCTGAATGGTATGGATACGGTGATCAAAAAGGATGGTATAACAGGTTTTTTTGGGGTGGCGGGAGTCGGACAATGGTAGCGAGGTGATTGATTTCTGTGAAGAGAGAGGGTTATGTGTGTAAAGTAATACTTTCTTTAAAACACAAGAGTATCCATAAGTATACTAGGAGTTGGTGTAGTAGAGATGGTTATCGAAGTGAAAAGTTTTGAGGTTGATTTTGTGTTGGTGAAAGAAGGAGATGTTGAGTATGTGTTGGATGTTAAATCAGTTAGGGTAGGAATGGATTATCGGATTCATTTATGTTGTTCTGATGTAAAATTATAGTTACGTTGGGGCTTGATGGACAAGGCAAAGGTGCATACGAAAGGAAGTAGGTAAAATTTAAGAGTGAGAAAGTTAAGTGAACAAAGACAATAAAGGATAAGTATGTAAGAGCAGTCGCTGTTAAAAACGGTGAATAGTGAACAAGTTGAGTACTGAAAAATGGGGGCAAATAAGGAAGCAATTGTTGTAAGTGCAAAGGGCAAGTATGTGATGTGCGTTAAAGGTAGGAGGAGGAAAGTTAAAGAATGTTAACAGTGGAATGAAGAATGCAGAGAGGTGATGAAAGCGTTTAAAGGTAAAAAAGAAGCGGGGTTGAATGTACTTAAAAGCAAATAATGAAGACTCAAAAGAAAGATGCTAGGAATTAATATAAGGAGGAAAAAAGACATACTAAAAGGTGTATACGTAGGAGAAACAAGAGGTAAATGAAACAGTTTGGAAGGAGGACTGAATGGGGGACTTACAAGGGAATAGGAAGCTTTTCTGGAAAGGAAGCGCGAAGGTTAAGAATGAGAAGTTAAGGGGAATCTGCTTAGAATAATGAATTAGGGATGGTGCTTTTTGTAACTGATGAAATGGGTGTAGAGAGGAGTTGTGGAAAAGAAACACTTCGACAAATCTGCACAATATATAACAGTAAATGAAAGAGGTGATAGTGAATGTGTGTGGGTTTGATGGTGCAACAAAAGGAATAGGTATTTTGGGATTAGGTTGATTAGTGGAAGGGAGGAGGTATATTGGGGTAGCAGTTGAAAAAGTTTGAAGAATGGTACAATCTTGCAAGGTAAGATAGAAATTACTGGTGAAATTGATCAAGAACGGAGGCGAGTAGTGAATTGATTTGCATTTGGAAAGTTGATGTGAATTAAAAGCGTTATAGAGGTAAGTTCAAGGGATTGAGGAGCGTTTAGTACCCTTAATATAAGGGTAAGGAGATAAAGGGGAAACTGATAGAAATCTTTATAGGGGGAAGTAAGTTTATTGGTGTTGTAGGGAAGAATTGTGGTATGTTGGTCGAAAGAGTGGTCGAGTGATCTGCAGGACTGGATTGAGTGAGAGAACCAAGAGTGCGTTTAGAGTGGTTAGAGGATGTGTTGGATCAAATCCTTTAATGTTGAAACAAATGATTGAGAAAAATGAGGGAGAGAAGAATTAAATTGTATTTAGGTTTTATGGATTTGACAGGCGTAAGATAGAGTTAATAGGGAGGTTTTATGCGCAGGTAGTTAGTGATATATTGTGTTGGTGGTACGCTTCTGAATGGAGTCAAAAGAATGTTATGACGATAGTGAAGCGTGTGTAAAGAATAAATGGTGTCAATGGGATTGGTTTAGGATAAACAGCGGAGTAAGACAGGGTATTGTGTTATGTCTTCCTTGGTTATTCAATTTGTATATGGATGGGTTATGAAAGAATTCGACGTGGGGATGGCAGGAAATTCAGGTGTTAGAATGGTGGAGAATGGAGAATGAGTCGAGGGTGCCCTACCTATTATATTGCGGATGATTTGGTTCTGTGTGGCGAATCTGAAGAGAGTTTGAGAGGATTGGCAGGGTGTGTAAAAGGAAGGGCTTGAAGTAAACGTGCAGATAAGAGTAAGGTTATTGGTTGTGAGTGAGGACACTCCTCAGTGTGGAAGTTATGTTAGAATGTGTGAGCAGCTGGAACCAAGTGCTTCTGAGTTTAATATTAGGGTATATGTTTGGATGAGAAAGGAACGGATGATGTCAGAAGTTTAAGTAGGAAGTTGTGTATGGCGAGGAAGGTGGCTGCGTGCAATTAAATCGTTTGTGAATGTAAAGGACTAAGTCTTGAGCACTGTGCTAGGGTCTTACATGAGGGTATGTTGTTACCTGTGTTATTGTATAGTAATTACGTAATGAGACTATGGTCTGGAATAAAAAGTATAGATCTAAAGTTCAATGTGTTTCAGATGGACAATCTTTGGGTGTGCTAGGTGTGAGAGGAATTTGAAAAAATGAGGAATGAACGTATTAGAGAGTCGGGTGGTTGACAGAAAAGGTGTAAATGAGACAATAAATGAAAGTACTTTGAGATGGTTTGTCATATGAAAAGGATGATGAATGATAGGCGGTTGGTTAATGCGGAGTGTATAGTGGCAGAGTGTGTGGAACCGACCGGTTGGGAGACCGAAGAAAAAGTGGATTGAGTCAGTAAACGAATGTTTGAAGGAGTGAGAAATCTGAGTTTGGTAGAGGCGAGAAGAAAGGTGTATAACAGGAGTGAATGGCGGGATTGTGAACGGGGTATGGTTTTGTGCCCACTGGGCCAAGGATTGAACACGCTTACCTTGACGACTCTCCATTACGTAGGATCCATCGGCTGTCCCATGAAGCTTTAGGGGGATTTTCTGACTGCGATGAGTTCTCATTAATGGTACTGAGGGGGCCGTAAGCTGGGCTTTCTTTTACGACCTTTATTGTCAATTTCTCCTACTTGCTTTTTTTTTTTCGCGATGCTCGTTACGCACCTTACTCCCATTCTTGAGAAAATAGAAGGCAGATAAAGAAAGAAAGAAAAATTATTATTATTATTATTATTATTATTATTATTATTATTATTGGTTAAGCGGATGTATAGTGGTGAGTGTGCTGGGAATCGATCGGCTGGGAGACTGAAGAAAAAGTGGATTGAGTCAGTAAACGAATGCGCTGACATCCTAGGATCTTGAGTTTAACGGAGGCGAGAAGAAAGGTGCATAATAGGAGTTAATGGCAGGGTTTTGTTTGGGGGTATGATTTTGGGCCTGGCCAAGGGGATAAACCCCACATTGACGAGATACCACACCACAGTGAGGTTCCGTCGCAGTGTTGTGAATCTATGACTGAGACGAGTTCTCAGTTAAGGGTATAAAGGGGAGGGTAAGGTGGGGCTTTCTTTTTGACTTGCGTAATGTTCTTTTTCTACTTTTCTGTTTCCGGTGTATGCGACGCACTTCGCCCCCAATCTGGGGAAAGGGGTGAATGATTATTATTATTGGATTGGTAGATAGATTTGGCAGGGTGTGTAAAAGGAGGGGTTTCAAAGTAAACGTAGGTAAGAGTAAGGTTATTGTTGTAAGTGAGGTCAGTCCTCGGTGTGAAGTTATGTTAGATGGTGAGCAGTTGGAACAGGTGTCTGCGTTTAAATATTTAGGATATATGTTGGATGAAAAGGGAACGGACGATGCAGCGGTACAAAGTGTTCAGATGGACAATCTTAGGGCGTGTTAGGTGTGAGAAGAATTGATAAAATGAGGAATGAACGGATTAGGAGTTGTGTGGTGTGGCTTAAATGAGAGAATAAACGAGAGCCTATTTAGATTGTTTGGTCATATGGAAAGGATGGATGATAGTCGGTTGTTTAATCGGATGTATAGTGGTGAGTGTGCTGGGAGACCGAAGAAAAAGTGGATTGAGTCAGTAAAAGAATGCCTGAAGGAGAGGACTATGAGTTTGTCAGAGGCGAGAAGAAAGGTGCATAACAGGAGTGAATGGCGGAGTTTTGTGAGGGGTATGATATTTTTGTGGGCTTTGCCTAGGAGATGAACCCCTCATTAACGAGATACCACAGTGAGGGTCCGTCGCGGTCTCGTGAAGCCTCAAGGTAGATTTTTTTATTGCGACGATTTCTCACTGAAGGTATAAAGTGGACTTGCGTCATGTTCTTCTACTACTTGTCTGTTCTGGTGTATGCTACGCTCCTCATCCCCAATCTGGAGATAGGAGGAATATATATATATATATTATATATATATATATATATATATTATATATATATCATATATATCATATATTAAAATATATCATATAATATATATAAATATATATATATTAATAATATATATATATATATAGTTCTAGTGGCGTACTTGAAATTACACTTGGGTAGGCAAAGCTTAGTATATATATATACTTATATTATATATTATATATTATAATAATAATAATATATATTATATATATTATATATACTATATATAATAAATATCATATAATATATATATATATATATATATATACATATATATATTAGTATATTGTATCTATATATATATATTTATATACTATATATATATAACGAAAATTCTTTAACTGCAATACGTCCTTATTAATTTGAAAAGGGAAAAATTTAAATTTTTCACGTCTTTTAATTTGCATTTTTTATTTATGGTATTATATGCATAAGATTGACTCAAGCCTGACTAAGGACCGTGATAGAGAATTTTTTAAATAATTATTTATTTCTTAAAGGTAACACAATTATTAAAATAAAAATGTCTTACATATTATTAAAATTCAATAGCACAACACCTTCACTGCCTTTATTCCAAAAACTTAACACAGCAGATATATGGTAAACATTTATGTTCACTGTCCACATAAGTGAAAAATATCGTACACTTGATAGATAGTAGATAAGACTAGGATAAGTTAGATAGATAAATAGACAGAGAGAGAGAGAGATTCAAAATCTTTTTTTCAAACTTAATTTCGTTTACAATTTCATGGGTGAGCGAAAGTTTCGGTATCGCGAAATTGCTTATTTTTTTTCATCAACAGCAAGGTATTGACGCTTGCTTTTTCCCAGTATATCTTTATATTGAAATATGAAGATCTACCGCGTTTCGCCAACCGTCTTTTCCAATTTACTCTAGGAAAGAAGTTAGGAGGAAAATTTCAAATGAATTTAATTTTATAATTGTTATTACTAAAGTAGTTGATTTTCTTTAAATTTATTTTATAAATCAGTTTCTTTTTTACACTTTCATATAAAATTCTAATAATTTATTTTACTTTACCATTTAAATTATTTTATTAAAAAGACTAAAAAATTATAGAAGGTGGAGGAAACGGTCTACTCGACCTTCTATCTTCGTGATTGTTTTTAATTAGTAAAAATTTATATATAAATTACAACACTAGGAAAATTATATGGTGTTTATAACAATGTAAGTTTAATCAGTAGGAAGGCTGGGTTACAGATTATTTCATAAATGATTATGATCCAATTATACATACATAATAATATTATATAGATTATATATACATAAAATAATGATATTATAATGTTTTAACACGAATACAATTAAAAATTACAAATAATTACAAATAGGTAAATATGTAAACATGTGATTACTAGTATAGATTTAACCTGTAGTAATTTCACAATCTAAATACTGTACACAAAAGATCTCGATGCTGTAATGAGATGATCACAATTCAAATTGAGAGATCTTTAGTGAAATAGACTATAATCTCACTACACTAGTCTTGCAGATCAAATATGGTTAACAACAAGCTGCGATATCTTTGGAGTTCATAAATACAATGGCCAATAGACCATAGCCAAGATGCAGTTACTCTTGAGAGAATACTAAGTTTAAAAGAACAGAAACAAGAGTTCTTGGAAACATCGGCATGAGAGTTCCTCAAAAGATTATCATAGAACTCACTAATGAATAAGAGAAAAGAAATGGAATGAAGCCACCTCTTCCAGCTACTGTAAATTTTACTCAATACTTAATCATTAAAAAATTATTTAGCTACTTGTCTGTAATAAAAGAAAAGAAAATTAGTAAAGTACATAAAAGTTAGGTAAGTTAGGAAATGACTAAAAGAAACTACAAGAACAGTGTACGGAAAGGCAAAGAGAACTACATTAAGAAGTAGAAGAACTGCCGACAGAGTCGGTCTCAAAGGAGAACGTAACAAGGGTGTTATGGCTCAACAACAAAACAAACAATAGGAATGGGCAGACCCCCTAGGAGGCTCCTAAGGATCCTTTTACAACCTATCACAGTTAAACAAAAATAGCTAGGTTAAAAGAACACTAAACAGGATCCATAAGATTAACCTCAATACAACACACAACCAACAACCTCACAAGACAGTGCCGACGGCGAACCCCTACAGTACTCCCCCTAGAGATGATGGCAGGGTCAGAGGACAGATCACAAAGGATACTATTGAGGTGCCCGAATGGGTCTGCCATATCTCGAAAAGGTGCAGGGCTGGAGCTGAATACAAACTGAAGGGGGTACTTCGATGGTATCCGTCGTAAAGAGACTTCTTAGGTTGAGGGCCAGTCGTGATTGGAAAGATTGAGGGTTAGGAGTAATGGAAGTAGGACCGATGGAAAAGTAAGAGTCAGGAAGACTTGAACTTGAGGCTAATGAAGGAGAAGAAACCGGAACGGTAGGTACAGGAACCGGAGTATGAGACACAGGGAAAAACACCTGGAGAAGGAGGAACAAGATCAATGTCATCTGACAGTTCTGATTAAAAAGGCAGGTTTCAGTCGATCGATAGAAATGACTTCCTCTCTAACCTGATCGATTGGACAGTAAAGAATTTCTGGTGAACCGTCGCAGGACTGGAAGGGGACTTCGTATTGGGTGAGGGAAAGGTTCTGTGACAGTCAACTGCGAACGAAAACATGAGACAAGAAGATATAAGGTCAGAAGGAAGTATAAGAATGAATTGTTGTAGAACGAGTCGGAGTAGTTTCCAATTGAGGAAGCACATTTCTTTCAGACGAGGGAAACGTAGAGATTGGAATTCGCTCCAGGAAGAGGAGTAGTTGCTGTCATAACGAACTCAGCCAGAAGACGAGGGTAGTATCCATAAACCAGCTCTGCCGAAGTGGAGTTGAGATCTGATTTAAGGGAGGACCGAATTCCTAAGAGAACTAATGGCAACGCTTCTATCCAATTCTCGTGTTCCATGGCACAAGCAAGGGATGCTTTTAACTGACGATGGAACCGTTCGATAATTCCGTTCGAGACAGGATGGTAGCTGGTGGTGCGCACTCGAGAAGTGCCTAGGAGTGTCATAAGGTCTTTAAAAAGGAACGACTCGAACTGTCTGCCTTGATCGGTGGTGACGGTGGAAGGCACACCAAAACGCGAGATCCAATGAAAGACAAAAGCTTTCGCAACAGTCTCGGCTTTGATATCCGGAAGTGGAATAGCTTCCGGCCACCTGGTAAAGCGATCAATGCAGGTGAGGAGATAAGAAAATCCCTCTGAAGGAGGAAGCGGCCCGACAAGGTCAATATGAACTTTATCGAAACGTTCCGAAGGAGGAAGGAATTTTCCGAGAGGAGCTTTGGTGTGTTTATGGACCTTGTGTTTTTGGCAGGAAAAACATGCACGGGTCCAATTTTTCACATCAGAGTTGATGCCAGGCCAAACAAAGCGTGAAGAAATTAACTTTTGTGAAGCCTTTACTCCTGGATGTGATAAAGAATGTAAGGTAAGAAAAACAATTTTGCGAAAAGACTGTGGAACTAAAGGACGAGGAGAACCTGTTGAAAGGTCGCAAAGAACTGGTTTGGACACATTCGGAAGCGTAATTCGTCTCAGCTGGAGAGATGTGTCATCTGAGAGCGAAATACTTTGATTCCTGAGCCTCGACCAAAGCTTCGTAATCCAAAGATGTAAGTGGTGAGATGGAATCCACATGAATTCGTGACAGAGCATCCGCAGTATCGTTGTCCACTCCTGAAATGTGCCGTATATCAGAAGTGAACTGGGCGATATACTCCATATGTCGAGCTTCACGCGGATTATGACGTTCATGACGTGATTTAATGGCGAAAATTATCGGTTTGTGGTCGGTCAGAACATGGAATTCCCGACCTTCCAAGAAATACCTAAAATGCCGGATCGCTTTGTAAATGGCGAGGAGCTCACGGCTGAAGGTACTATACCGGGTCTCAGCCGGTTGGAGTTTTTTTAGAGAAAATGCAAGTGGGAACTTAAGGGAGATAGTAAGATTATTGGCAACGGTACCTATTCTATGAAAATGCTTATGCATCGGCCTGTATACGAGTCGGTGCGTCCTCTTTTGGATGCATAAGGAGAGTACTGTCCGCAAGAGCATTTTTCGTGGCAATAAATGCCTCACGAGTTTCCGGCGTCCAAGGAATTTTGGTGGACAACCCTCGCTTCTTGGGCTTAATAAGTGAAGAAAGTGGTGCAAGTAAAGCGGCTGCCCGTGGGATGAACCGATGGTAAAAATTAACCATTCCTAAAAACTGTCGAAGGTTTCGCTGAGTTTCGGGGAATGGAAAATCACATATTGCAGAAACACGGTCTTCGAAGGTGTTATGCCTTCTGCTGTCACAGTGTGGCCTAAAAATGTCAAAGAGGAAACTCCAAAGACACATTTATCGGCATTTATTCTGATACCATACTCATTCAGACGGGTGAAGACAGCTTTGAGATGGTCTTCATGCTCCTCTGCTGAAGTACTGGCTATCAGAATATCGTCGATATAAACCCAACAAAAGGGTAGGCCTCGAAGTACCGTGTCTATGAAACGTTGGAACGTTTGGGCGGCATTCCTCAATCCGTATGGCACACGAAGATACTCGAATAACCCAAAGGGCGTTATCACCGCCGTCTTTGGGATATCCTGAGCGGCCACTGGAATTTGATGAAATGCTCTCACTAAGTCGATTTTAGAAAAAATAGTGGAGCCATGAATATTAGAGTTGAAACTCTGGATGTGCGGGACTGGGTACCGATCTGGGACAGTAACACCATTAAGGGCACGGTAGTCTGAGCACGGACGCCAATCCAGAGAATTTGGTTTAGGGACCAAATGAAGAGGGGATGCCCAAGCAGATTTAGAAGGACGTACAATCCCTAATTCGAGCATATGCTCGAATTCTGCACGTGCCGCGCGAAGTCTGTCAGGAGCGAGACGCCTAGCACGAGCAGAAACTGGAGGTCCTGTCGTTTCAATATGATGTTGCACATCATGTTTGACAGGCAATAGAGAAGAACAAGGACGAAGAAGATCAGGAAAATCTGAGCGAACCATATTGAGAAAAGGATTCGAAATATCGGAATTGACAACGGAAATGGAACCCAACGTGAAAACTTGGAGAACACCAGACACCTTAAGGTCGGTATTCCCGTCGAGCAAACGTCGATTCCTAATATCAACCAAGAGGTTGAAATGCTCTAAGAAATCGGCACCTAGGATAGGGTATGCCACATCTGCAACAATGAATACCCAACGGAAAACTCGGCGAAGGCCAAGGTCTAGGGAACAGGACCGTTCACCATAGACCTTAATGGACGTACCATTAGCTGCACGGAGGGTAGTGTCAGTAGGAGAAAAAGGAAATTTTGAAGACGAGGCTGGTAGTAAAGATACTTCCGCTCCGGTGTCGACTAGAAAACGCTGGCGGGTGGTGGGATCGTAAATCATCAGCCTTGAGTTGTTCACTGTAGCCACCTCAGCTGCTGATTCCGCTGATTGGCTTACGAGTTTCCCAGTTGGGAATTTTGGGTAGTAAGCAAATGGGAATTAGTGCACGGAATGGTACACTTCTTAGCAGATGCACCAAACCTACTGTGGAAGAAACAGACCCCTGGTTGAGCATCAGCAGGATTGTTGGTGATAGGACGAGGAGATGGAGAGCGAGGTCTGCGGGGCGAGAATGAACGCGAAAATTGAGGACGTTGCTGAGTCTGTAAAGACGCCTGTTGCGTTATATTCATGGCATGCAAAGTCGCTGCCATTGAAGCCATTGTCTCCTCCAGTCTAGTTATCCTCTGTGACAGAGAATTATAGTTTGCACTATTGGAATTAGCAAATTCCTGTCTCAGTGCCTGGTTAGCACTTGTCATCTCCTGACGAAGTGCATCAATATGGAGAGAGGTGATAGTAGGGTTCAATTGTGAGGGTGGTGAAAACCCAGAAGCAACAGCTGACACAGAAGAAGAAGACGAAAGAGTGTCAGATTTAGGGGTATGAATACGGTCCGCCATTTGACCGTACTCTTCTAGCGTGGAGCTAGGGTTGATTAATGCCATCAAACGGCCCACTCTATACGGCGTTATTTCGAGAGGCAGGCGATGACCAGTTCAAGGAACATTGCCTTACTGTCAGAGCTAGGATTTGGGTCATTACGCAGTACCAGAATCCGCTGCATAAGCTGGGATGGCTTGCTGCCCCCAGCACTCTCCCCCGAAATAGCTGCTTAAGTTCTCCTCTTTGGGGAATCTCGAAGCGCTACACTAGGTATGTCTTCTAGAGTTCTGAAAGGGCGTTCTCAGAAGACAACTTATAGTAGGTAGAGCGTCTGCAACGCCCAGGACAGTATTAGGCAGAGCTGCTATAGTAGCAGCATACTTCTGCTGACTGGAAAACGAAGTGGGAGAATACAGAATTTAACAATGGTAAACAACCACTTAAACTTGGGCTTCCAGAGTTTAGTATTTGGGCAAACTGGCATATAATGCAACAGTTTGCACGAAGTGAGGAAAAGGAATATTGATTAGGTGATCAGCAGGATGAACCTGAGATGCGGAGATGTTGAGAAGGGTTAATTTTGAGGATGGAAGGTTTTAACCGATGTTGTAAAGGATTTGAATTGGGGGAAACGAAAAAACCTTGAGAATAAAGGAAACTATTAACGAAGAAGGAAGTGAAATGAGAAACAGAAGAATAAGGAAAGTTACAAACGAATAGGATGAGTCTAGAAAGAGTAGAAGGATGTTTAAGGAAGTACCGTCGTCATAGCTGAGAAAAGTGAAGGAAGTATAGAGGAAGAAGAAGTAGTAATTTGAGTGGTGATAACTGTCGTTGTGGTAGACACATTAGATGAGGGTGCCTCAGTAGAAGAAGAGACAGGGATATTAAGATCATGGGATTCGTGTTCACCCATGATTGCAAGTAGGAAACAAGGAATTTATACTTAAGTGTTAATTAGTAAAAATTTATATATAAATTACAACACTAGGAAAATTATATGGTGTTTATAACAATGTAAGTTTAATCAGTAGGAAGGCTGGGTTACAGATTATTTCATAAATGATTATGATCCAATTATACATACATAATAATATTATATAGATTATATATACATAAAATAATGATATTATAATGTTTTAACACGAATACAATTAAAAATTACAAATAATTACAAATAGGTAAATATGTAAACATGTGATTACTAGTATAGATTTAACCTGTAGTAATTTCACAATCTAAATACTGTACACAAAAGATCTCGATGCTGTAATGAGATGATCACAATTCAAATTGAGAGATCTTTAGTGAAATAGACTATAATCTCACTACACTAGTCTTGCAGATCAAATATGGTTAACAACAAGCTGCGATATCTTTGGAGTTCATAAATACAATGGCCAATAGACCATAGCCAAGATGCAGTTACTCTTGAGAGAATACTAAGTTTAAAAGAACAGAAACAAGAGTTCTTGGAAACATCGGCATGAGAGTTCCTCAAAAGATTATCATAGAACTCACTAATGAATAAGAGAAAAGAAATGGAATGAAGCCACCTCTTCCAGCTACTGTAAATTTTACTCAATATTTTCATTAATTAAATACAAATATAAATTCCTTGTCTGTGGGGAAGAAGAAAAGAAAAATTAGTAAAGTACATAAAAAGTTAGGTAAGTTAGTAAATGACTAAAAGAAACTACAAGAACAGTGTACGGAAAAGCAAAGAGAACTACATGAAGTATAGTAGAAGAACTGCCGACAGAGTCGGTCTCAAAGGAGAACGTAACAAGGGTGCTAGGGCTCAACAACAAAACAAACAATAGGAATGGGCAGACCCCTAGGAGGCTCCTAAGGATCCTTTTACAACCTATCACAGTTAAACAAAAATAGCTAGTTAAAGGAACACTAAACAGGATCCATAAGATTAACCTCAATACAACACACAACCAACAACCTCAACAAGACAGTGCCGACGGGCGAACCCCTACAAAATATTGGGTAGGAGCTACCTACCCTGCCTACCCTATGTATACGCCCCTGATATTATATATATATATATTATATATATATATATTATATATAATATATATATATATATTATATTACTAATTATAATATATATAATAATAATATTTATATATATTAAATATATATAATATATATATTTTAGGAGTAATGGGTGAGAACCGGACGGTTAACCAGACACAGGAGATAGGTGAAGAAAAGTTTAAGAATCGGTAAATACATGCAGGTATAGCATGAAATTTATCATGAAATGATCAAGTAGCGGAGGGCGAGATGTGATTTTGATTGGATTTGGAAGTTGTGTAATAACGTTTGATGGAGGTGTAATTTCCAAGGATTGGAGGAGAGCGTAATAGTACCCTTATATTAGGGTAAGGGAGAAAAGGGGAACTGTGAAAATTATCTAACATGAAGTTATTGAGTGTTGTAGGGAAATATATGCTGTAGGTATTTTGGTCGAAAGAGTGGTACGAGTGACTGAGGGACTGATGTGTGTAGAATAACCAAGGTTGCTGTTTAGAGTGTTAAAGGAATGTAGTGGATCAAATCTTACATTGAAACAAATGATTGAGAAAATGAGGAAGAAGAAAAATATATTTAGGTTTTTATGGATTACAACAGGCGTTCAGATAGGTTAAATAGGGAAGCTTCATGGCAGGTATTAGTGATAATATGGTTGGTGGTAGACTCTCGAATGGAATCAAAAGTATGTATCGACTATAGTGAAGCATGTGTAGAATAATGGTTGTCTAATGGTGATTTTGGTTTTTTAGATTAAATAGTCGGAGTGAGACAGGTTGTGTTATGGTTCCTTGGTTATTCAATTTGTATATGGATGGGTTATGAAAAGATTAGAGGGGTGGGGATGGCAGGAAAATGGTGTTAAAATGATGGAGAATGGATATGAGTGGAGGGTGCCAGCCTAATATATTAGCGGCGATTAGACTTTGATTTGTGTGTGAGCGATTTGATAAGAGAGTTTGTAGAGATTGGTTTAGAGAGATTTGGCAGGTTACTGATAAAGGTAGGGGTTTGAAGATATAAAACTGTAGATTGAAGAGTGAAGGTTATGAGTTGTGCATCAGAGACAGTCCTCAGTGTGAAGTTATGTTAGATGTTGAGCAGTTGGAGCAAGTGTCTGAGTAAATATTTAGGATGTATGTTTGGATGAGAAGGGAACGGATGATTGCAGAGTTGTAGTAGGAAAGTTGTGAAATATAGGAAGGTGGCTGGTGCTGCAATTAAATCGTGCGTGAATGTAAGGGACTAAGTCTTGAGTGCGCTAGAGTCTTACATGAGGGATGTTGGTTACCCTGTGTTATTGATATGGTTAGGTGAGGACTATGGTCTGGAATAAGAAATATAGATCTAAAGTTCAAGTGTTCAGATGGACAAAATCTTAGGGTTGGCTAGGTGTGAGAAGAATTAATCAAATGAGGATGAACGTATTAGAGGAGTTGTGTGGTGTGAAGAAAGGGCTAAATGAGAATAAATTGAAGGGTATGTTGAAATGGTTTGGTCACGTGGAAGGATGAATGCATAGTCGGTTGGTTTTAAGCGATGTATAAATGATGAGTGTGTTGGGACCACCGGCTGGGAGACCGAAGAGAAAGTGGATTTGAGTCGAAGTGAACGAATGCCTGGAAGAGAGATGTGAGTTTGGCAGAGAGGGCGAGAATGGAAGGTGATGGATAGGAGAGCAATGGCGGCGGTTTTGTATGTGGGGCATGGTTGTGGCCCACCATGGGCCAAGGGATGAACGTTCATTGACGATTTCACCTAGTGAGGGTTCCGTCGCGGTCCCATGATGCGCTTTAGGGTGCATTTTCTGTCTGTGACGAGCTCACTAATTAAGGTATAAGAGGGGCGGTAAGGCTGGCTTTTCTTTTCGACATTTGTCATACTTCCTAACTGCTTTTCTTTTCGATGCTTGTAGCGCCGATCCTTACTCCCAATCTTGGGAAAATAATAGGTTAGGTTGAGAAAGAAAGAATAATATATATATATATATAATAAATATATATATTTATATATATATATATACTATATATAATATATATATAATAATATATATTATATATTATATAATATATATATATATATATACTATATATATATATTATATATACTATATATAATATAATATAGTTTATAAATAGCTCTAAATTCTAAATATATTTCAATTTATTTGATCAAGTTGCCCACAATTCTGTAGGATGACAACACACTGAATGTTAACTTTAATAATTAAAATACTTGAGCAAAAATTTATAAACAGCACAAATAAAATTTTTATTCAATAGCTTTACAAAAAGTAGTATCTCAACCTGTTCATGGTGAAGTTTTGGACGGACTGTGGCGATCCTTATGATGCAAATATAGATGGAATGGAACCAATCATCTACGCATCAGACAACAACAAACGGTAAAATGATGAATCTTTAGTATAAAAAATAGCAACAACTTCAATAAAATTCAGGGTGAAATGTACATAGGTAGTTATCAGAATACAAAAATTAATGGTCGAAACCCAAAACTATAAGAACTAGATTTCTGGATAACATAAAAATAACTTACATCTTCTTTAAAATAATGATATTAAATTTATGACATCTAAAGACCACCATACTATAGCATCAAATTAAGACTCGCTCGACTAGTTTGAGTCAAACTCTCTCAACTGAAGAGGCCGTTATAAATTATTCCGGCCAGGAAAGCGATATCAGCGTTCTGTTTTAATTTATAATCTTTATTTGATGAAGATTGAGTAAATTACTTTCTGATAACAATTTCTGCTCAATGGATTAATTTATTAAAGTTAACATTCAAAGTGTGTTCATCCTAAGATTTTTTAGGGCACATTTGATTATATATATAATTATATATATATATTATATATATATATATTACTTATTATATATATAATATTATTATATATATATATTATATATATATATATTACTATATTTCTATATTATATAATATATATATATATATATATATATATATATAATTAGATACTGGGAAATTTTGCATTGTGGTGATGTGGTGGTGTCAACGGCGCACCACGAATTTTTTGGCGTGGCAATGCTAGAAGCAGTTGGAGCTGGATGTTTTCCTCTTTGTCCCAATAGACTAGTCTATCCAGAAATATTTCCACAGGTATCATTATTATTATTTTAAAAATATATATTTTTTTTATTATAAAGCATTTTTTACGTTTAATTGTAAGTAAAAAATTTTTGTCGGACTTTACCTGTTCAGCGTCTCTGTTTAAGGGAGATTTTTAGTTCAAATTTAATTTAAGACAGATAGAAACTCTTATGTCTCCTTGGTTATTCAATTTGTATATGGATGGGGTTATGAAAGAATTCGAGGTGGGGATGGGGACAGTGTTAGAATGATGGAGAATGGAGATGAGTGGAGGGTGCCCTACCTATTATATGCGGATGATTTGGTTCTGTGTGGCGAATCTGAAGAGAGTTTGGCAGGGTATGTAAAAGGAGGGGTTTGAAAGTAAACGTAGATAAGAGTAAGGTTATGGTTGTGAGTGAGGACAGTCCTCAGTGTGAAGTTATGTTAGATGTTGAGCAGCTGGAGCAAGTGTCTGAGTTTAAATATTTAGGGTTATGTGTTGGAGAGAAGGGAGATGAGAGAGTGTAGTAGGAAAGTTGTGAATGGCAGGAGGTTGCGTGCAATTAAATCTTGGTGAATGTAAAGGGACTAAGTCTTGAGTGCGCCTAGTCTTACATGAGCGGTATGTTGTTACTGTGTATTGTAAGTAGTGAGACATGGCTGGAATAAAGAAGTATAAGATCTAATTCATGTGTTCAGATGGACAATCTTAGCGGCTCAGCTAGGTGTGAGAAGAATTATAAAATGAGGAATTGACTTATTAGAGAGTTGTGTGGTGTGAAGAAAGGGGTAAAATGAGAGAATAAATGAAGATATGTTGTTGAGATTGGTTTGGTCATGTGGAGATGAATGGATAGTCGGTTGGTAGCGGATGTATAGTGGAGAGTGTGTTGGGGAACCGACCGGCTGGGAGACCGAAGAAAAAAAAAGTGGATTCGTCGAGTCGGTGAACGCACTGTATTGAAGAGAGAAATGTTGAGTATTGGCAGTAGGCGAGAAATGTCAGGGTATGAATAGGAGAGAATGGCGGGGTTTTGCTATTGGGGCAGGTTTGGCCCACTGGGCCAGGATGAACCCTTTACATTGACGATTTACCATAGTGAGGGTCCGTCGCGGTCCCATGAAGCTCTAGGGTGGATTTTCTGTCTGTGACGAGTTTTCACTAATTAATGGTACAGGGGGGGGCGGTAAGGCTGGGCTTTCTTTTCGACATTTGTCATACTCTCCTACTGCTTTTCTTTTCCGATGCTTGTAGCGCTCCTTACTCCCAATCTTGGGAAAATAAGGTAGATAAAGAAAGAAAGAAACTCTTTATATGAATAAACTTGCTTCGTTCTCAAATCTAGGATGTACTTTTATTTCTTTTATACATAATATGCAAATGTAGTGTACGTTTTTGCATTTTTCTACATGTTAGAATATGCTGATATTATGTATAACAGTGGATTCTTTATAATATACAACACAGATATCCTCTTACCTGCAATTTTGACAATCATCATTTATCAAGCCTAAAACCCCGATACTTTATTCCACTACTAATCACTTGGCATTTATCTTGTCTACTTTTTCATGTTTCAGGACTGCTTGTATAATACCACACAACAATTGCAGAAGAGTCTGGCTCAGTGGTGCACAAGACCACAATTGGTACGATCAAAGAAAGTCAATTTGGATCTCAATAACTTTTCTTGGAAAACTTTACGCTCACAGTACGAGAAATTAGTGAAAGGAGAGTAAAAAAATGTGATATTACAACTGTACTGCTACTAAATGTTACCTACAGTTTAGGATAAAGTATTTTTTATCATAACATTTTTAAACAATTATAAAAAAAATTTAGTCTTTTTTTTAAAGGCATTTTTTTACATTTTTTATTAAAGGAGAAAAAGGAAAATATCAAAAGATATTTTGAAAGTAATTGGTTACATAATACATAGAATGTTATATGCTAGCTCGTATTGGTATACTATTTGGGATATATTGTTTAGTGAAAAACTCATTAATGAATTAAGAGCCCTAAATTTTTTATATAATTGTATTATATATATATATATATATATATATATATATATATATATATATATATATATAGTATATATATATATATATTTATATATTTATTATATATTATATTATTCTATATATATATATATAATAATTATTATATATATATATTTATATATATATATTATATAATATATAATTATATATATATTTAATATTATATATATATATATATATATATATATATATATATATATTCTAGTCTTCTTCAGAATGATCAAAATATAGTAATAAAACATTTTTATTACAAGACGACCTCTAAAAATAAAACATTTTAGAATACTTTCTTTAAAAAAGTAGAATCACTGCCAAAAAAAAAAAATTTCTTTCCTTAATATGTCGGATAATAATGTAATAAAGGTAATGATTTTTTTTATATAATCGCTTAGTTGGGGGTAATATTTTTATTTTAAAAGAATTCATTGTGATAGTGTTTTAAATCAACAATAATTGACATTTGTAACTTTTGTTATAAAATTTTCTGGAAAATTATAATTATAATAGACAGACGGACTTACAGATGATTATAATATAGAGTATGTACTTAATAATGTAATTTAGATGTTAGTTATTTCTGGATATTTCAAGTTTCGTAGAATTAGTTTTGTTGTCGCGAATAACACACACACACAAACACGAGAAGTTGGTGCAAATTAGAGACTTTACTTAGACGAACTTTTTTCCCATTCGAATTCTCTATTCAATTATTTGTGTAGTAGTTTTACAGTAGAAAAGATTTTTTCTCCCATGTTTTTTAAATGTGGATGTTGAGTACGCCTATTTTTAGTAGTTACGTAGTTTTAATAAGCAAGGAAAAAGATATGTAGCTAGTATCTTTAATGATTACTGATGTTATTTAAGAAGCTTAATACTGATATTTAGAATTTATTTTTTGACATTTGTGTATGGTTTTCCAGATATTTTTTGAGTATCATTTTTTCTCATGCTTATCTTTATGGTCTTTTGAAAAATAGAATTTGTTGTTTAAATAGTTTAATCGTAGAATAATGTATTTGTAGGTTACACATCTTATTAACTTTTATTTTAGGCTGTAACGTTATTTCACCTAATGTTGTAGATTAGGAATGGATAGCAATTTCTTATATAATAGTTTAACGTTAGTAGTATTTGTTTATTGCTTAGGCTTCTATTAGTTGTATTAGCATCATCAAACTTTCGTTGTGGAGTTCAATAATAAGTAGACAATTTTTAAGGTAGTCTAGAAATACCTTTTAATGTAAGTATTGCAGTGTAGCTCATATATTTTGTTAATAAATATTACTGGTACATTTTTTTTTCCATTTTACAATTTGATGAAAAGTTTAGGAACAAGAAAAGAAAAGGAAAAAAGTTTAATTTATTTTTAAAAATGTGAAAGACCAGTCTTCATAAATCGCGTCGCCCGAATCGTTGCATCCCCTAAAACAAGTATATATAATATACTTTGCTATTAACATTTAAACAGTACAAAAAACAACCCTCTGTAAGTAATAATTTTATATAAAATCAGTTTCCTTAAAGACAAAAATATTTAAATGTCTATCGCGATTAGTTCTCGAAGTGCTGAGCATCGGGTGATTCTTTTCCAATCTTTAGGATTTCTTTTCTTGTCAATCGCCCAGCATTTCCAAGTCTTAAAGTTCGTGCAGACGCAGCGCTTTACACTGTTTGCGCCATCAGGTGAAAACACATTTCTAGACTTCCTGTTATGACGAAAATATATACAATAAATAATGGGCGGCTCGTTAACTGGTTGACAAAAAGTGATAAGGTTATTCATGTGGTCTTAATTAGTTTTAATATTTTAGTTCAACTATCGCTTTTAAAATTTGAAAACCGACTAAAAATAAGAGGATTGAAAATTTACTTAGTTTTTAGTTTGAAACGTGATATTGAAAGAAAATTAAAATTATGAAATCGGTTTCTTTGAAAAAAACATTTTATTCCTATATGTAAGTAAGAAAAATTAAAAAAATTATCACTTTTTAATTAGTAGTAGAACATGGACAAAGTCGAAAAGAAAGCCCAGCCTTACCGCAACCCCTATACCTACCTATTAGTGAGAACTCGTCGCAGTCAGAAAATCCACCCTAGAGCTTCACGGGACCGCGACGGACTCTCACTATGGCATCTCGTCAATGTAGGAGTTCTCCCGTGCCATTAACTCCTATTAAGCACCTTTATTCTCGCCTCTTCCAAACTCATACTTCTCTCCTCAAGGCCCTTTGCTGACTCAATCCACTTTTTCTTCGATCTCCCAGCCGGTCGATTCCCAGCACACTCACCACTATACATCTGCTTAACACGGCTATATCATCCTCCACCATGACCAAATATCTCAACTTACTTTTCAATTATCTTTCATTTACCCTTTTTCAAACACAACAACACTCTATACGTTACAATTTCCTCAATTCATCAATTCTTCTCACACCAATGCCCCTAAGATTGTCTATCTGGAACACTTGGGTAATTTGCTCATACTCAGTATATTCCCAGACCATAAATTTTTCCGTAAAAGGTAACAAAAGGTAACAAAATTAGAACAACTGCAGAAGTAAATTAGGAAACAAAAGCCAATTGGCTCCTTACTCACTAAACGAATTTAATTTGCCCAAGCACCTTCCTCCATTCACAAACTTTCCTACTACACTCTGCGACATCCGTTTCCCCTTTTATCCACATATATCCTAATATTAAACTCGAGAGACCTGTGTAACGCTGCTTCAACTAATAATTACACCCGAGGAAGGACTCTCTCACCTCAACAACCATACCTCATTTTTTTCATTTACGTTTAACTTTCAACCCTCTTTTACAACACTGCGCAAATCTCCTACCAATTCCTTCCTTCTTCAGATTCCTCACACACAAACCAAATCACTTTCCACAATATAATAGGTTAGGGCACCCTCATCTCTTCCATTTAACCACCATCCCCTTCCGCCCCCACCTCCAATTATATTCAGTAACCATATCCATATACAAATTGAATACACCGGAGATAATAACACACATTCCCTAGCTCCACACCGACTCCATGAATATTAACCCAAATCACTTTTTGACTCATTTTTATGCCTTACACACGCTTCACTATAGTCATACATACTTTTGTTTCCATTCAGAAGCCTACCACCAACACCTGCCATAGAGCTTCAATATTTGAAATCCTAGCATACCTGTTGCAAATTATTCACAACCAAAATATTGTATTCTTATTCTCCCTCATTTTCTCAAATCATTTGTTTCAATGTAAAAAAGATTTGATCCACCCATCCTCTACCACTTCTAAACGCACTTTGTTCTTCAACAACCATATAAGTAAAAGTACATAACAATACCTGTAAGGTCTGTTACTTTGGTGAAACTTGGATACTTCCATATTGTAAGCTGATTTTGAGAAAAACCATGACCAGAAATGAGCTCTCTGTAATGACTGGACCATAATAGACTAGAAACCTGAAATTTGAGTTATGAAAGAAATTAACTTTCAATTAAAATTCAAATTTTCTGAAGTATGTATGGAAATTAAAAAAAATAATAAAAAAAAATTTAAGGTCTGCACATATATTGCAATGCTTAATTAATTAAAATATGGGCTGAGGTTGCTGTGATTGTATTATGAAGTATTATACAAAGGGGTAAACGTCCCATTTCTGAAGTTACGAAAAACTCCAAAGGTACTTAAAAGATATCCTGTGTGTGGTAGAATAAATTTCCACAACGTAACCTCTAGACGTCGTAAGAGACTACTAAATGGACAGTGATAGCTGGGTTTGGGTCTAACTACCACTTATTTACACCCCAAGAACACTCATGCATGCCTCAGCCCTGGTCATGATCGCCGTAAGCGACCTTGTTTGTATCTATCAAAAACGGTGTGAAAAATCTTGGAACATAAATGTTGAGGAATAAATGGCGATGTGATGAATGTATTTAAAAAAAGATTGATTTGATCATCTTGTGCAACTAACAAAGATGAAAGGAAATGGTAAGGACGAATGATGTGGATTGAAATGTCTTTACTGGTAAAGGAGTTGCAACTCTGCCGAGTGATTTGTGGCACAGTGCTATAGTGGATTTTGTGTGTAAGTGCTAGAATACTAGTGGTTAAATTTAAATTTGAGAAGGTTAAGTATGTGTGGTTGTAGCATATAGTGCATCTGATGTGGATGTGGAGGAGAGAGTTTCTAGAACGATCTGAATGATGTTTTGGACGGGGTGAGTGAAGAGTTTCAGAATAATTGTATTGGGGAGCTTAAATGGGTGGATAGGTGATCAAAAGAGGAATAGTAAAACAGGTGCCTTTGGGGTTGCAGAAGAAAATGAGAACAGAAAGAAGATTGATTTCTGTATGGAGATGTCCGTGTGGGTAACATTCTTCGAACCCAAGACTGTCCACAAGCATATGAGAGTTGATGTAGGTGGAGATGGTGTCGAAATGAAGAGTATGATTGACTGTGTGTTGGTGAAAGAGATGTTGAGGTATGTAATGGATGTCAAATCAGTGAGGGTGTTGGGGGATACGAATATCAGATCATTAAGTCGTTTTCTGTAAAATTAAGTTAGATTGAGAGGAAAGAAAAAAAAGAGGAAGGAAGAGGAGAGAATTTAGAGTAGAGTTAAATGAACAGGGTTATAAGGAAAAGTATGAGAGCACTTACAAATAAGTCAGTTGAATGTGAACAAGATGAAATTGGGCTAATCTAGACGCAAATGAGAGATACGTTTGTTAGTAGTGCAAGTGAAGTATATGGGAATGTTAAAGTAAGTAAGAATAGCAACAGTGAATGGTGGATTGAAGTGGTGATAAAAGCGGGGGAAAAGAGGAATTGTTTGGAAGGAAGTACGAAAGGTTAAGAAGGGAGTAAGGCGTATCTTCATAGAATAATGAATAAGGATGGTGCTTTCGTGAATGATGAGATGAAAGTAAGGGGAGGGGAGAGAGAGGAGGGAACATTTCGAAAATTTGCATAACATTGGCAGTGATAAAGAGGTAATAGTGAATGTGTGCGAGTTTGATGGGGATTAGGTAATTTGTAAGGTGGTGGAATATAATCACTGGTATAGATGGAATTACTGGTGAAATCATAAAAGAAGGGGGCGAGAATGTAATCGACTGGATATCGAAATTATGTAAAAAGGTGTTAGTGGGGGTGTAGTTCCAAAGGACTTGAAGAAAGCAGTGATAGTATCCTTGTATAAGGGTGATAAGGGAAACTGTAGAAACTATAAAGGAATTAGTTTAATGTGTGTTGTAGGGAAGATTTATGCTGATATTTTGTTTGAAATGGTGTGTTGGGTGATTGGGAGGTCGATAGTTGAAGAAAATGGTGCATTAGAAATGGTAGGGGATATGTAGATCAAATTTTTACATTGAGGCAACTGAGAGAAGAAAGAGAGGAAACTTCATTTATTTTTTATGGACTTGCAACAGGATTAATAGGAAAGCTCTGTAGCAGGTGTTAATGATTTATGGTGATGGTTGTAGGCTTCTGAATGGAAACAAAAGTTCATTTGCTGATAGTGAAGCGTGTGTAAGAATGATTGGAGTCAAAAGTTCAATATTATATAGCAGAGTGAGGCAGGGGTGTATGTCATGTCTCCATGGCTATTTAATTTGCATATGGATAGGGTGATGACAGAATTTAAGGTAGGGGTGGCAAGGGAGTGCGTTAGACTGATGGAGAATTATAAGAGTGGAGGCTTCCTTGTTTATTGTACACACAATTTGGTTTTGTCGTGAATCTGAAATGAGTGAGTAAGATTGGTAGAGAGGTTTAGCAGGGCTTGTAAAAGGAGGGATTTGAAAGTGAATATTATGTTTTTAACTTTCTTGAAACCTTCATCTACAGAAGCCTTTACTCTATACTCTATAAGGTGATAGTGGTAGTTGAGGAGAGTACGCAGTGTGAAATTCACATTGGATGGTAGACAACTGGAACTAGTATAAGTTTAAATATTTAGGCCATGTGTTTCATGAAAAGGGAATGGGTGTCGCTAAGTGACGTAAGTAAGTTGTGATTTGTAGGAAGGTGGCTAGTGCAATTTAATCTTTGGCGGATGCAAAAGAGACTAAGTCGTGAGTGCCCTAATGTTCTACATGAGGGAATGTTGTTACCGGTGTTAATGCATAGTAATGTAACTATGGTGTGGAGTAAGAGATATAGAAGTTGCAGTCTGTTCAGACGGATGATCTGTGGGGCTATTAGGTAGAAGAAGAATTGATAAAATGAAGAATGAACGTATCAGGCACTTGTGTGCTGCGACGAAAGAAGTAAAAGAGAGAATAAATGTGAATGTTCTAGTGGTTTGGTCATTTGGAAAGGATGGATGGTGGTCGATTGGTTAAGTGGTTGTATAATGGTGAGTGTGTTGGAAAACGACCAACTGGAAGACTGAAGAAAAAGTTGATTGAGTCAGTAATAGCGTGTTTGAAGGAAAGAAATGTAAACTGGTTCAAGCGAAGGGAATGGTGCTAATAATAGGAAATAGCGTGGTTTTGCAAGGGGTCTGGTCCTCCAAGGGATGTACCCTTACACTAACGAGATACAACAGTGGGGATCTGTTGCGGTAGGCAAAACTCTAGGACATGTTATGGGGGGAGGTTTTCTTGGTGAAGAATTAATTATTCTTAACTATTGTTTCCGGTGCATGTTTGCGCACCCCACCTCCACTGTGGAGACTGAAAAAAAATTATGAAGATAAGTTATATTAAAGAAACTTCCCTATATCATAATTATGATAGATTTCAAACATTTATGCTTATGCATCTTAACCAGCTATCTAACTATTACAAGTTCTTTGCAATTTGTATAGTTTCTTCCAATCTTATAATTTAATGCAATTTATTTTCATTAACGATTCTGTCACCCTTTCCACTTCTACATAACTCAGAAATAACTTCCGATGACCAATGTTTAATGTTAAAATTATTTTAAAGAATTTTTCGATCTTGAAAAGATTCTACTCAATAGCTAAAAATCAGCACTTCCAGATTTTTCATTGTTCCATAACTTTTCAACACTAAGTAAAATATTACTCCTCTTCTTAACTCATGTTTGCAATTACATATTTAAAAACCCAGTCCACAAACAAACTATCATTCACTTTTCTGACTACTTCACCTTTCGTTTTATGGAACTTAATTTCAGCAGTGACGCCTCAAATACTGCACCCTCAGTAACTTCTATGGAGTAATTTCTTATAAATTGTAATTTCAAACCTTATTACTGGTTGATCCCACCATTCTCTAATCCTTACCAATTAATTTTCTTAAAACCTTCATCTACGGCATCTTCATTACTCTATTAAAACAAGGTCTCTCCATCTTAGGCTATACTTAAAGCAACTTCTTTTTCGCACAAGCATTTCTTTAGCTCACTGAATAGATTGAGATTAAGAGAAATTAATTACTTGAATATGCTGAAAGCCTTATACTTAATATAACTAAGGATACTACCCATAATGTCATCAATTTTATCTACTAAAAAAATTAATTTTATCAAACTGAACTGTTAAAATCTTAATACTACCCACCCACATTTATTTCATATACAGGTACATGTTCTGCTAAATATCTTTCATTCACCAGATACTTGTCTTTCACCCTTAAAGGGTAGCCCTAATGTTACTTTCCTTTCACTTCCAACCTCAAGTTTATATAATCGGTTAAAAGTAATTATGATTATTTTGTAGATTACGTCACCATCTTTAAAAGTCCGGCGCAAAATAAAATGTCGGGAGGAATTTTTAATTAATAATTAGATCTAATATGAGAGGGTAGTTTTATACTCTACTTAAAATATTAATGTAAACATTTATGAGATAAAGAAATACCTGCGAATTTGTGTTGATTGTGTTCAAGTTAGTTCCAAGAGAACAATTCCATAGACGAATTGTACGATCATTAGTTCCACCTCCAGATGCGAGAATATTGTTTTGGAAAGGACACCACGCCAAGCCCTAAAAAGAAAAATTTAATAAAAAAAACAAAAACAAAACACAGGGTCTTGAAAGTTTTTCAATTAATCTTTTTAAAAAAAATGAAAATTATTTTTGTCCAAAATACAAAAATGCAACGGAGAAACATGAAGCTGACCTTTACAGCTGCTTGGTGAGCTGAAAACGTGAAAAGAGGAGTTGTGGAACCATTTTCCCAAATACTGACTAAGTTGTCATTGCCTCCTGCAGCGAGCAAACGTCCGTCATTAGACCATTTCAGACCACAAATATCCTATTAAATTAAAGAGAAAATAGTAATAAACGATTTGCAAGCTTAAAAATTGGAATTAGGAATGAAGTCTTAATGGATGTGACTGTGTTAAATTGATATGTATACATCTAAAGAAAAAATACATAATACATCATCAATTAATTAATTATCATCATCTTATATAAGATCTAAGCATTTCAGTACTATTCATGTATCGTATTATTAGGGACTTTCCCTATTGTTAGTTTACTGACACAGTTTAGTCACATTCTTATGTGCTATGGATGTCTCTGTACACCTAATAAAAAAAAAAAAGAAACTATTATTGCGACTATTATTATTATTGATTTGCCATTTTTTATTTTGTGTATTTCGTTATTATTACCAGACCCTTCCTCAGTTTGTATCCTATCTTTTTCTGTACGTACCATCCTACATCTCTTCTGGGAGTTGCCCCAGTTTCCTCCTGAATCCTGATAACTGTGCATATCTTGTGCCCATCTTGCCTCCGTGGATGAAGGTACAGGTCAAAACCGATTGTTCTCGCCTTTCTCCGGGCCGCCTTTTGTTGGTACACGAACATCAACTAACCACTAATGAGGCTGTCCAACACTTAGTTGTTAAATCTTGGGCTTCGTCATATTCGTGTGATGCATGAATATTATTTATCAACTTAGGGACTAGACATGGAGCTCCTGGGTGCTTTTCCGAGGAGATACCCATAGCTCACCTTACGGGGTGGGGTTTCGGAGAGGGAGGTTTTATGCTTTGGGAGCGTTGTTTCGCTCCCAGGATATATTATTTATATTCAACATTGGTGTAATTGTATTTGTGTTTACCTATTGAGGCGCGGATGTAATTTGGTGTAATTCTATGGATAAAAATAAAAAGCTTTAAAAAACTTATGTTCAGTCGGGCTCCCAACCAGATCTCTTCCTGGCTACTTCAAGTTCAGAGTATAACAGGGGTTTCGATGCCCTTGTTGATGAAATGGTTGGTAAGAGGTCTTCTTTCATCCAACCATTAGTCCCATGTAACGTTTCTGTTTCTCAGACCACCCCTTCTAGACCAACAGAGGCTGTTACAGCTTCAATGCACAAACCGATGATTCTATTATCACACCAACCATCCCATGGGACTACGCACCAGCTGATCTCTCAACTAGAAATCAGCATAAGATAAATGCTAACAGTGCTCCTTTTATAAGCTGGATCGCCGTGTTCACAGGACGAAGAAGGACGAATAGTCACCTATAATACACCTGTATGGCTTACCCATCCAAGTAGAGCCAACGGCAAGGTTTATGGATTTGTTGCTCGATAAGTCTTACATACTTTCCTCACGTTATTCACCTAAAACTAGTTGCCACCGATCGTTGGACCTCTTACTGCACCTCACCTCCAAGACATGGTGTGCGGACAGAAAGATTATGCTGTAGATCTAAATCCTCCTCGTACGGGCTTAAATTGGATGATGACTGACATATATGGGCAGACCTTCCAATCGTATCTTCGCCTCTTTGACCCTATTCAGAACGAGGGTTTGCGCTTTGAAACCGGTACATTTTGACCATCGCCGAAGGAGAGCCTGGATATGGAGACTGGGATGACGCCCTTGTCCCTGCGGAAATCAGCTCATATGCTCCATATTCCTTTGTATTCGGGTCCTTGCTTCCTCAGCCTTGTCCCCTTTAATAGTTTCTGACTAAATCCCTTATATTGATCGTTCAATGGGGTTGTGACTTGTGACCCATATTTTTAATTTCACAGATCGGTTTTGACTCTTAAACTCAATTTCAACAATGTTCATGTGAAATGAATTTATCCGACCCCTCCTGTCTGTTTCGAGATACAGTCCTTAATCAAAGCTGAAGTAAATAAAGCGAAGTCGAGGGGTTCAATTTGTCTCCCACGGTGGAGTGGGAACATCACCTGTCTTCTCGGATCTCGTCACTTCCCACACCCTGCCGACCTATATGTCCATCTTCTCGGCTGAGCTGATAGCTTTGGTTATGTCTCTGTTACATCTTCTCGGACTCTAGAAGCGCTCTCTAACAGCTGTTCAACCGGTCAACAAGAATTCCTTTGGTTTCAACTGTCCAATAGTTCATCAGCTTTGTTCAAATGAAGAGGTGAGGCATTGCCTTCTGCTGGGTCCTTTCCCATGTGGGTGTTCCGGTGAACGAGAGAGCTGATACAGAAGCCAAATGTGCTGCCACTGACAGAGTAACTAACATGCTGGGAGACGTGTTGGGCAGATTATTCTCGTGGCCACAAGCTGCGGGAATATTAAACCCCTCATAGGTCACTGGTCCTCCTCTTGCAAACCGAATCATCACCAGAACGCAATTCTCCCCCGTTTACAAATTGGACACACCAATCTCACTCGTGGCTTTCACATGGTGAGAGGATCCCCATCCTGTCCATTTTGTTCTTCATGTGATCCTCTTACTATCGCAAGTTCGACCCAGACATACCTACCATTCATTTCCAGAATTGGCTTGCTCATATTTTATCAGATTCCCCTCACTTTCGAAGTAAACTTTTGCGTTCCTCCATGAACTGGAAATCCTTTATAAAATATAAACCTCTTAGTACCATTTTTTCTCGTTTTGTGTAGAGACTTCCCTGTTGCTAGTACTACTAAAACAATATAGACTTTTTGTGTGTGTGTGTGCGCAGTGATGGTCACAGTACACATCCTTAAAAAAAAAATTATTATTAACTACCTGAGAATGATGGTTAAGCGTAGCTGTGATGTGGTTCGGAGTTCTGACGTCATGATGTATGATTTTACCTGACCTGGCACCCGAAGATAAAATGAAAGAATTCCAAGCGAGTGACGTAATACGATCTGTGTGTCCACCCATAGTTCGAATCAATTTTTGCTGGGCTACATCCCATAATTCTGTATTTTTATTACTACGGCCTATGGCAAGCACATTGCCTGCAAAAATAATTGAAATTTATCAATAACCTTAAGAAACCATTAATGCAACAATATAACAAGTTAATGATTCTCTACTAAATACCTTCTTTAATCCAAGATAATGAACATATATATTCTGGTTCTTCATATTGAGTAAGGGGTGTGATAGTGCCATCACCTCCATTCCATATAAAAACACAACTACCAAGTCCCACTGACAGATGATTGTTGGCACTCCAATCCATAAGATGCAGATCTGTAAGAAAGTTCCATCAAAACCAGCTATACAATATTAATCTTCATATTTTTTTATTTTTTAAATACAATAAAATACTAAAAGACAACATACAATAATCATTGAGTAGTTCAGGAGCGTCTAAAATCTTTTCTGGTACAGAAGGAATATGTCGAGAAGAAGCACTTTTGGTTGCAGATTTACCAGTACTATAAAGGACCTTCAAGTTATTGATATGAGCTGAAATAATGATGATAATTACATTATAGAGTAATTCAAAATTGGGGGAAATTTGGTTTTCAAATAATATAAAAAATAAAATAGGTCAACAAAGTTACAAATAATAAAATACTATAACTCGGGTAACTACATACGCAGCAACAAAACATATTATTATTATTATATTATTATTATTATTAGCGTATCACTTCCATGATATTTCTTACATACTTAAATACAAATCAAAATAAAATTCAGATAATTTTTTAAATATATATTTAGTGTTGGTTTCACAAATGTAATTCTAAACAAGTTGTGCTTTCATTCCAATTTACTCTACAATACACTTTTCCATAAAATATATATATTATTAATACTTTACTTAATTGCATTAAGAACGTAATAAAACGCCCAAGACCTAATTGAGAAAAGTTCAGAAAAAAAGTTCATCCCAACTTTCATTCACTGTAACAGTAACATTAAATTTGTTGAAATAATTAAAAAAAGAAGAAAAATTGGCATTCAAGTTTATAAGAACAATTTATAACAATTTCATTGAATTGATACTTAAACCGAGTCATACACTAAGCTAATAATGAAGGGTATATCCCTTTCTTAAATAGATAGTAATTTAAAATAAACTTACGCACACGAGTAATATTTATAGTTTAATATATATATATTATATAATAGCTCACACAATTTTAACAATCTGTATTTAGATATATAATTTCTACATTTAATATATATTCTATTTATTTAATTTTAACGTATATTATATAGTATATTATATGTGTATATATAAATATTTAAATATATATAATTATTAATAATATATAACAGTATATATATTATATATATATATATAAGTATATATATATATATAGATATATTAGTATATTTAATAATAATATATATATATATATATAATAATATATTATATATAATATATTATCATATATATATTATATATATATAATATAATAATATATATATATATATATATTATATATATATATGATATATAATAATATATATATAGAGATTATATATATATATGAATATATATATATAATTATATATAGTATATAATATATATATATATATATATATATATATATATATAATATATATATATATATTATATAATAATATAATATATTTATAATATATATATTTAAATATATATATATATATATATATATATATATATATATATATATATATATATATATATATAATATATATATATATATATATATATATATATATATATATATATATATTTGAGCAAAATTGATTAAAATTACCTATCAATGATAGTAATTTCAAACTGGAAAAAGATGTTATTTTATATATGTAAAAAATAAATTTTCTTGCTCCCTTAACAGCAAAATGACTGATAACTTACTATTTTATATTTTGTAGCTATGATGAACGCTTATTAACGTAAATTCTGTTAGCCTTACCTCTCCTTTAGAATGGAAAGAGTATGGTTTGAATCTCTTCAGGATAGAGAATCATTTTCCATATAGTGCACGTTATGGGTGTGATAGATGTTAAAATCCTTTACAATACAAATGTGATTGAACAGATGAAATTTGCTTACAAAATTAAGGAAGTTTATAATAGTTATCGAAAGAATAACTGTACTGAGATTGGTAGGAATTGATCTATGGCTCACTTACTTTCTCTTTATCTGGTTTGAATAATCATCGAGAATAGAAATTGAGGGTGTTTTAAGTCTTTTGATTTTAAATTGATTCTGACGCGCGACATTTTCATTTCTTCATTAAGAGAAGCAGAATTTCTATTGCAACTTCAAATGAACTTGAAATATTTCATCGAGGTCTGAGCGAAAATCTTCAAAACTTCAAAGGTTTCAAACCAACATCAACATCAATATCAGGTTTCAAAGATAGGTGTAGTGGCTGATACATTTCCACAACCCACACACACCACCAGAGGTTTTTATATCACACAGATAGCATTCAAGGTGGCGATTTTACTTATTTACGACTTTAATCACGCGTAGAAACGATAATAAGAGAATTTTGTGGGAACATGTAAATTCATTTCGAATAATTTTAAGTTTTTTTTGAGGGGGCTCGATTCACAATGTGATAACACACACACACACAAAGAACCGACAAAACACCCACATCTCACAAACTCCCATTCAGAAGACAATACAGAGACAGAGACAGACAAAAAACTGAACAGCTTGCATTCTTAACTATTTCTTATTTTTTCTTAATTTTACCGCATTTTTTGGGAGAAGCCATTAATTTGTTTAAGACACAATATCCAAATATAAAAATAAGCTTTTTATGTAGGACAAGTCTTTTTTTTTGTTAATCAAATGTTGTTTAAGCATGTAACATGAAAACGTAGCAAAATGACTAAATTTTTTTATAATTTGTATTTGCAACAATGTTACAAACGTAATAACATAATATTGGCGATTCAGTTAATTAATAGATATATAGAATAAGATAAGGACAATACCATTTGATAGGAACATTTGTACAGCTACCCAAACAAAAATTTGTCCGTATTTTTTATAATACATATATTGGAAATAAAAACCAACACACGCAGGCGTATAACGCACGAGCACGCACAATGAAAATGACACACAAAATACATAAAACGTAACCCTTATCAGATGACAACACACCTCACACACACAAGTTTCAGAACAAACAAAAAAACACAAATAAATATATATATAAAAAATAAATATAAATTAGTAAGAATACTATATATATATATATATAAATATAATAAAATATATAATAATATAATATTAATAAAATATACATATAAACATATATATATATATATAATTTAATAAAATGATATATAATAAATAAAAGATAAACATAGAGTATATATAATATATTATATATATATACTATATATAACTACTAATAATATATAACTATAATAATACAAATACAAAACAATATAATAAATAAAAATTAAATATAAATATATATAAAATATATATTATATAATATAAAATATAATATATATAAATATAAATTTAAATATATATATATATATATAATATATTATTATATATATAAATATATTATATTTAATATGAATATATATTAATAAGCTTCATAGTTAACATTGTATAATATTGACAGGGAGACTCGGAATCCTGGAAAATCCTTTGGAAATACTGGAAGGATTCAGGAACCTGGAACTGGAAAGATGACTTAAAATGGAACATAGATTAAATGGTTTCATTAGAAATTGATAATACGAAGTAAATTCATTAAATGAAATAAAATGATTCAAAAATGTACATTATATATTAAAATTAAAATAAAATTATAAATAAATTAATAAATAAGTAAATATAATAATAGAAATTGAATAATTTGAGCGAAGGTATCTCTATTTCCGGTTGCCATGGCGGTGTGCGCCAAAGATCCGTCTGCCTGGAATCGGAGGTTCGGACGAGTGCACCCCTTTGGAGAAGGGGTGTCTGGTTCTCTTAGTCCAGACTAGAGAGGTCTTAGAAAAGGTTTGATGATTTGCCAATACGAGATATCAGGAATAAAGCTTTTCCTTACACATTAGCCAGATAATGACAAAGGAGGTTGTGAAATTTCATGAGGAAGGGAGAAAGGAGACTGAGAAGGAGGAAGAATGGTGTTCTTTGGAACCTCCGGAGGAGGGTCTAACTGAAATTAATTAAGAAGTCTTAATGCACGGAGTGCAATAACGAAGAAGAAAAGAATGCAGGAGTGCATATAAAGAAACACGGAGGAAAGAGTAAGAGGAGGAGGATGTGCGAAAGGAGACTGAGAAGGAGACAGAGTTTGTAGACAACGGTGTTGGAGCCGGTGCGGTGCTGCGTTAATAAACATTCGTATAAACGCTTGATAAAAGTTAGAGACTGACATTTCTATTTTCAAATCTCGTTTTCTTTTTATAAACGTCAACTAAAATATATTTGTTTGCTATTTTTTTATGTTTTTATAGGTTTCATTCTTTATGTTTTTTACTTTTTGCTTTCAATTTAAACTTTTTAATTATTTTTTTATTTTGGGGTTTTTTTTTAATTTTTGTTTAATTTGCTGGTAAGTATTTTATAGTAAAAAATTGATTTTTACATTCAGCTATAAATCAGTAATCAGTAAATATCAGTAATCAAACACACACAAATCTGTCTCCTACCGGCATCCATCGATCTATTTGATCTATGATCTATCTGGAAATCTTAAAATTGAACTATGATTACAAGTCATCTTGTTTTGTATAATAAAACAAAAACTTATTTTTATTTATTTTTGGGGGTGAGGGGTTTTTTTACGAATGGATGGATTCACCTTTCTCTGTTAAAAAACAAACATGATATGCGTTTTAACTATAAAATAAAAAATATTAAATATTTATTAAAAAATATTTTGTTTTTTATATTTTTACATATAGAGTATTTAGTATTTATTTATTTGTTGTTTTTATTTGCTTTTAAAACTTTTTTGTTTTAATAAAAAATTTACTCTCTCTTTTTTTTTTTAACAATTTATAAATTAAATTGTTTATAGTATTGATATATATTTTTTTCTTTACAAATCACTCATCACAACTAAAAAAAATTGCATGTTTTAATTAAAACATTTAAAATTAGCCTCACGTAAACATCGGCTAAACAAGGGAGGGGAGGACTTTTCGCTAGAATTACATTTACCACAAATAAAGGTAATCATAAGGCATCGCAAAAAGGGAGGGGTTAAGAGAATTCTCTAATCTCTACTAATTCAATTATACCTCACGGGCATGAGCCCTAATTCATTAGGGTCGAACTGGTAAAAACTAAACCAATTATCTTAGGTAATTCACACGATCTTATAATAGTCCTAGTTTTTCCATCTAATTCTCCCTCCACACCCTCAATTTTCCTCCGTTGATCCTATTGATTCTATTTATGATCACACAAACACACCACCCCTCTCCAATCCAGCACTACTATTGGACAACCCTTACTAAAAAGCTCATTACCAATCCTAAACTATCATACAAATAATGATAAAAAAAAACATTGCCACGGGTCTAATGTTCCGGCATGACCTACTTTTTTTATTTTTATAAATATTTATTTTTCATTTGGGTTAGGTCAAAATATTAAGAACATCTAAGTTTTGTGAATATAAGGCAGAAATTCAATAGGATATCTTTACAATCCTTTGATTTAATTTCTCTTTTAAAGTTAAATTAAAATTCTTTTTTATTTTTCTTTTACCAAAAAAAAAACAAAATTTGTTTTTTTAAAACTAAAGGGAAGAAATTTTTCTTTTTTTATATGTTTATTGAATATGTTAAATTTTTGCAAAGGTTTGTTGTTGTTGAAAGAGAGGATGTTACGGGTTTGTTGTTGTTTCTGTTTGTTATGTTTGGTTGGTTGGGGGTTACTGCTTTGGTTGGTTTGTGTTGTTATTGTTTGTTGTTGAAGTTGTCGTAATATTGAGAAAGGTATTAAAATGATTTTATTTATTGTTCGCTTTCATTATCAAAATGTTTATAATATTAATGAATAATTCCTAGTAAAATTAACGACCTTATAAATACTTTCTCTTATACAGGAAATCGTTAATATTTCAATTAAAAAGAAAAGTCAACTAAATAATTATCTCCTCTCTAGCTTTGCTGAACACTAGATTCATTACATGGCGTAACTTTAAATATTAGAATTTTCAACGTTATACCATGCGAGATAGTCACGACGATTGCTAAGCAATCTCAAATTTTTACTAAACAAAAAGTCAAAATATTTGTTAAAATGTTATTGATTACTTGGATGTATTAAGTACAATTATTATTATTATTATTATTATTATTATTATTATTATTATTATTATTATTATTATTATTATTATTATTATTATTATTATTATTATTATTATTATTTAATTTATTATTTATTATTATTTAATTATTATTATTTCACATAGATCTCAAAACAGGAATAAAACGCGCGAACACTTCAACTGTCAGACTATAACAGGAATATTGATCAGTAGATATGGTATCTACGTCACACCTAAACATTACGCAATCGTAGCAAGCTCAAAGGTGAATAATCAGAGAACTGTATTTGCTATAACATTGGCGGCTAAAGAGAGCCAAGGAGTGACGCATCATTCTGATAGAAGATATTCTAAGCTATAAAAAATAAAATATTTAATTTTGTTCCTTCAAAGAAGAGATGTGAGTTTAATGTTGAATTAATATATTATTTTTCCAGTGTTAGGGGCCACAATTTCTTTGGTAGCATCACAAACTAATTAGGCTGTGATAACATACCACTTGGAGAGAAGATATGTGACAAATATTAAATTTAAAAAT
>JABUQX010010756.1:0-25000 GCA_015478945.1 Trachelipus rathkii
TTATCATTATATTCATTATTATTATTATTATTTATTATTAATTGGGTCTCAATGGACGAAAACGTCCCCTAGTAGCCTTTTCTCATATATAGACATTTCCTTTTGTATTAATCTTATTATGTATACATACTTTGTATTATTTAGTGAGTTAAAGTTTTTTTGATTTTGGTTTGATTATTATTTATTATTATTATTATTATTATTATTATTATTATTATTATTATTATTATTATTATTATTATTATTACTATTATATATATATAATTTGTCATGAATATTTATAATAATAATCACTAAATTATTTTTTAAATACTATAAGTTAATAAAAAGGTTAAACTTTTCCTTAGACATTTAAAGAATAATATTACAAAATATACTATTTATTATCAAATTATATTTATATAATAATATAGTAATTGAAAGTTATTAATTTGTGAAATTACATGGTATATCAAAATATTTTTTAGATAATTTTTATATATATATATATATTATATATATATATAATATTACTATATAATATATATAATTATATATATATATTATTATAATTTTCTTTGTATAGAGAAGACAAGTAGATTATACGAGATGTGCACATCTATTTATAATAAATAATTAAAGACTGTCGATCAAGACGTTATTGATCCGAAGCTTCGGCATTTTTATGCCTCGTGAAAGCGTAAGCCTCAAGAAGTCACGAAGTCAGAAGTACCTATATGAGCCTATTAAGGCATTTTTTTGCCTAGTGTAATAAACTTTTGGCTTATCGGCAAGTATCAAAATTGAAGTGTTGATATCTATAATAATATATAATACGAAAATTTCCCTATGTTAATAAAATAATAATATATTATAGTATAATATATATATTTCTATATATATATTTATTATATATTATCTATTATATTTATCAATTAAATCTAATATAATAATATATTATATATTCATATTAGATAATATATAATACTAGTGATATATATTTAAACATATCACCTATTCGGAATAAATTTCCAAATTTTCAAAAGTTCAATATAAAAAAATTTTCTAAATGATTCTGAATAAAAAGTTAAGTTTCAGATTAATAGTTTTTTAAGAATTTTCTTTATAAGTAAAAAAAATATTTCTGGAAATTATTGTCATAATATACGTATTAATTTATACATTAATACATATTTCCAGGTGTTCCTGTTAATTTTATCTATAACTATAACTTATTCTGAGAACTATTTAAATATTTTTGGATATAACTTAGAAATTTTGTAACGGTGATTTGAAACTGCTGATATATAGTATATATATAATGCGGTATTAATTAATATATAATATTATATTATATTTAATTAATATATATATTAAGTCTATACAAAATATATATATTGATTTGGATGTTAATGAGATAAGACCTGTTTAATCAGAAAGATGAGAAAAAATAGAAAAGAATTTTCTCTCTTTATCTCCTTTAAAATTTTTAGCATTTTAAATTTCTTCTTCTTTTGTATTATTATTATATTTTTCTTAATTTTTTTGCTTTTTATTATTTTATTTATTTGATTTCTGAAAATTATGTCTCTCCCGAATCTGATAGCGATGTCCAACCCCCTATCCCCTCCCTTCTAGCATTCTACTTTCTCTCAACTGCATAAATTTTGTTGAGGTCCCAAGTACCTACTTTATATATACGCTTTTTCTTCTATTATGATTTCCCATTCTTAATATTTTTGTTTTATTATATTAGCTGGAATATTATTCTCTAAATTTTATGTATATTTAACTAAAATACGCTTCTTTATCTAAAAATGCTACTTACACAATCCTCTTTATTTTTACTTTTCTTATGTAGTTTATTTGATAGAAGAAGGAATTGGACAAAACGTTTTAGTGACAGAAGATACGTTGTATGCCGAAATGTAATTGATTTTTTCAAAGCTTTTCGAACCTTTTTAGAAAGGTTGATAACCAGTTCGTTTTCCTTCTATCCTAAATTCTTGTGTCTTCATTTTTTCACTTGTGTGGAGTTACTTTTCTTTCTTAGGTCTCCCATTCTAATCTGCATCATCTAAATTCCTTATTTTATTTATCAATATTTGTATAAGAACGCTTAACAGGACTTAATCAAGATTTACCTATATGCTTGCTATATAGTCATCTCTTTCTAATAAGTTGGTGCACCTCAAACACTTCTCTTTGAAGACTGGACGCAAGTCTGTGATCAATTGTTAAAAACTGGCTCAATTCACGAATTCTCAAGCTAATTAGCTTTACGTTAGTTGAATGAGAACGAAATGTGCTAGCTTTTATCTATGTTAAGTATATTTATAACGTAGTTTAGTCATAGTATATTACATATTTCTAAGAATAGTCGATACACTAGTTGGAATTCTCTTGTGAATGTGAGAATTATGTGTGTGAGCAAAGAATAATCTTCAGGAAAGAGTGTAGATGAACAAAGGAATTTCATAATGTGCATTCACTTAACTGTTCTCCTTCTGCATATAGTGCAACTGTCAAGCATATATATATTTCATTATTTTTATTTATATACATATATGGTAAATTATTATCCTTAATATCCTATTGAATTAATTTATTTGAAATGATGCTAAAAAAATATCAAAGTTGGTATATTAGGGAACGGAAAAATCTATAGAATTTGATATGAATATATGAATTGTTTATGAACAGCGATCCCAGTTTTTGAAACTTAACATAATTAATCTACTTATATCCGCCTATTTAACGGTGATCGGCCTACTCATAGCATTTTGAAGTTTCACTATATTTCTTAATTGAAAGAATGTCTATTAAATTCATTCATTTTATTATTTATCAATTTTTCTATATTTTATCTATATCACTAATATATTAAAAATTATAATTATATTATTAAAAGGCACGATAAATATACCCGATATAATACCTTGTATTTTCCGTTCACTCCTAGCGCGAGCGAATCAATTAGGGTAGGTAGCTCCCTAACCTACTATATTTTGTGAGGTGTTTGAGTGCATAGACGAAATTAGATGGTAAAGCTGCATGAACTATTAAAATATAGTCCGCTAACGCAAAAACTCCGCAAAATTTTCTTAAATAAATAAACTTAAAATTTTCAATTACATTAGTTTAGCGATTTTCAGTCCAGTAAGTATTCATTCTGAAAAATTGCCTTCTCTACTCTGTTGTAGGACGTACAACTTCTAGTGGCGCTCTAGATGGGGCCGGAACAAGAAATGTCTCTGTATGTCCACCACGTCATAGATCAGTATACGGGTGCAGGTCGAACATTGTGTTCACCACGTGCTCAGGTGGGAACTTGCTGGTAAGTCCGATATGACCAAATATGACAAGGAAATTCAAGTGGAACTTGAGAAGCACAAACATTATACATGCCAGATAACATTAAAACTGTACAAGAGAATTTTGAAAAAGAGAATTTTGATTACCTTCAACACTACAAAAACACGTTTAGGAACTATTCATATTTTAACGGAAGAATAATATTTAATTTATTTTGGTTTTATGTATATTACTGAAAAATTATTATTAACAATAAATAAAGTTTCCTAAGTTTTTTTTTAGCATAATTATTATTATATGTTTTATTTTGTTACTTGGCCCCTATAAAACTTTTCAGTTAGAATTTTTTTTTTTCTTGAGACTACTCTAACGTGCGGTACTGTATGGGCTCTATAGTACATAGCATATAGATTTATTTATTTTATAAATTTCTTCAGTTATTATCTAATTATTTTTTTATATATCATATATTTTTATAAATATAAGATGAAAATAGTGTAATCGCTACTACTTAATTAATATTTTTTCTTATTTTTTAAATTAATCCTTATTAATATATTACATTCCCTAACTGCTCATAGTTTAATACAATGATTTTCGATTTATGGTACACAACTACTTAGACTCAAATAAAAATTAAAAAAGTAATATATATTTTCCCTCTCTTTCTTATATTTCTTTTACGGTTATCATCCTCCCATGCCCAGAATGGGGGGTAAGGTGTGTACAAAAAGCATCGTGGAGAAAGAGAACATCAAGTATGTGTATAAACAATGGCGTGCGTACGAGAGATAGCATCCAGGCCTTTATTAGCGAGGCCTCTGCTATTAGTCGTGTTCAAATTATTAGTGCGAGTGATCGTCACAAAGAGACAGAAAATTCTCTGTCCTCACAACGAGGAGCAATATGGGTAACAAGTGCGAACGGGACCTCACTTATGGTAATCGTCAATGTTAAGGGTTCCATTCTCCTGGCCAGGTGGGCCGCAACACGTCTTTCCACTCAGTCTCATTCTTTCTATTGCATCTTTCCAACCATGTGACGACGACTTTCCTCTTACAGACATTGCATTACCGACTCAATTCATTTCTTTCGGTCTCCTTCACAAAATGAAACCTACAACGAAGGATCCTTTCGGTTCCCACACACTCTCCTACATCATATAAACATCCAGCTCAAATACTAACAAAAGGCTGGTTCGATGTCATAAATGCTTCCAAGTTATCGCAACTACAAAATGAAATTCATGATCTCCAGTGCTAAATCCTCAAACCGTACATATAATTATATGGCCATATAATCATATATATGTATTTTCTTAAAATAACTTTTAGCAAAACAAAAGCATTTCTTTCACAAAGCCAACAACCCAAGAATCTCGAAACTAATATGAATATCTTGCGATGATCTCTCCATTTAGTCACTCTATAATGAATACACGCATCGATACGCCCAGCAAGCCTCGGGAGTCTCGCATGATTGACTCCTCTAGAACATTTATTAAGATTCCTTTCTGTCTTAATTCACGACCACAAGATCTCAACTACAATCCACATAATTTCAGTGTGTAAGATACATCCTGGTAAAATTTTTTGGATTTATAATATTTATTAATAATATTAAAAAATAAGGTAAGATTGATTGTAATAGATTATAAACTCAATAAAAGTTCTGTTGTGAACTTTATTATTTAAAAAAGGAAAAGAAAATACAAATTCTATGATTAACTAATTAATTAATAACTAAAAATTTATTTAATATATCATGATTATAATAGTTGTTTTCTTCTATATGATTGCTATTTTATTATGATTTTTGGATTTAATATGATTGTCATACTTATTTAAATCATATTTGTAACTCCTTGCTGGGAACTGGTCTTTATTTTCATTAGGTGCACTATTTTTCTCAGGCGGTCTTTTAAAAATCTTCTCGTCTACATCACATTTAATTAATTTACTCTTTTTATTTTTTTTTATGTAAAATATCATTTTTACTATTTATTTTTATTATGAGATATCTATCTAATTAACCTTATGTGAAATAAAATAAATATATTTATACCTATTGAAAATCTATAAGCTTAGCATTCTTTTATTAGGTAATTTAGAACACAAAATTCATAATCGAAGTGTGATCAAAACATACGAGGATTTTAATATACATGTATAAGATAGTTGTGTGACAACACGACCTAAAGATTGAGTCAATGGGCACTACAAAGGCTAAGAGTATTGATTTTTTACTTAACCAGTTTCTTTTTATAAATCAATATCACTACTGTTATAATGCATTGAGGAACCATCATATAATATTCTTTATGTTGTGTGGATTGATAAGTTTGATTTAAAAAGACGTGTGTCTTTTTAAAGACTTATGCTCCAACATCTCATAAAGTACACGCAATATCTTAATAGTGCCAGTTATGCTCATTTTCTTTAATAATCCAACTCTAAAGAGTTTTTAAATTCTACTAACACACAGCATTAGATGTTAGAAAGTGACTAAAAATCATTATCTAAGAGACTAAATGTTATTACCAGTATAGAAAACTATATATAGATTTTATAGTTATATATATTTCAGTGGATATATTTACCCGTGAATGTGATTTTGGACATGCAAGGTTTAGTACTAATTACTATGAACGAGTAAGACTCAATTCCTAATAGTTGTACATAAGCTTTTGATTATTGTTAAGACAACTCCTGACAGTTATTATTGTTTAATCACTAAAACTAATAATTATTTAAATTTAGCTATTCATTTGCAAAATTTTTTCGATATATCATCTTTTCTGTGCTAAAAAGACTTTAACGGTTTTTTGTAAACTCACTCTCAGCATAATATCTCTATCTGGGATAAATGAATAACTACGCAATCCTCGCAAACTTGTAGGGTATAATACTAAATAGATAAAGTTGCTATATATAAAAATATTGTAATAACGTTCGTATAAACTTTGAAAAGCTTGAGGAAACAATTTAGCTTCATCAAAATCAACTTAGACAATATTTTTGAAACTCTATCTATGCCATGTATGTAATTACTCATATACAATGCAACTTTGTATTCAAACTCAAGCTTCTATTTCAATAGAACTAATAGAGCAGTAAATATTATAGTATATTTAAATACTGCTTTAGCTGTATTACTCGAGAATAGCAGTGAATACATTTTCTCATCACTCCTCAAGTGGAGTGGCAAAATTAAAAGAAATTCAAAGTCAACTAAGTTTACCAGAACATAAAATAATCCAGGATGTTTACACACTCCATGAAAGGCAGGTTGGCCGTAACTTTCAAATAGATTTTTGTGTAAACTATACATTGGCCATTGCATTTATCTATTTATTTCTATAGAAATCATTTAGCAAATTTGTAAAACTCACCATAACTAGAGATAGCTACAATTAGGGAATCATTAGCTGATAAATGTTACTTGTATGGTCAATTCTACTGCAAACCTTTATGTAATAAATACGCACAAACTACATGAGTTAAGTCAGATGATTAATTGACATTCTATATCACTAGACTATAATACCACTTTAACTTCATTCAATGGAGAGGAGATATTGTCTTATAAAAAATTCCAAAAGTTATTTTCGACCGTAGTGTGGTAAGAATCACTCAGCAAACTGTGCGGGGCGTGTCGACATAAAAGTGTGATTAGTAGAATGGCCTAAACAACAGCTCTTATACTCGCTTATCGGTCAAAAATCTACTTTCATAGTGAGCAGTTTTGGATATGCTTTGTAAGCAAGAGATTTGCTCGTTGACATTTTAGCGCTTTGATTCGTCACGTAGTTATATTTATATAAATTTATCAATATATTTTTAGTTGATAAGACCGTAATGAAAGTATGTAAATGAATAGTAATTACATTTTTTTCATATATAGATATTTCAAATTTTTAATTCTAATAAATTTTAATAAATCAAAGACTAGAAGTTAATAACACTGAAACAATGAACAGTGATCATCTAGATTCTGATAGGAATCATTTTCATCCTGACTGCAGTCTAGATTTAGAATGGCTCTAACTGGCAATAAAAAAGGAATTAATGAATATGGACATTTACAGCTTCTACCATAAAAGTGTAGCAATATTGCTATATACTTGCTACATATATATGTAATTTTTCATGTCCCAAAAAATGGTTTCTTGACGAATTGTATAGAAGTACGCAAAAACTTGGCTAAAAATGAGGGCGGAAACGAAGTACCATGAAATATAATCACACAAAACTTCAATTAACTCTCTAGGTGTTGTGTAAATGTTTTATATGGTGAGGGGGTAACATATTGTTATTACTTAGTTTTCAACTTATTCTTTAGAATGTATATTATCATCAGTGGTAAGTTTCCTCTAAGATTTAAATACCTCATAGTGAGATGTACACTAGTGAAAGTCGGGGGTGTTTTCTAGTACCCTCTATGGTTGAGCTAACGGGGGGTAACTATCCCCTCTCGTGTGAGATTAGGTCTCCGGACTCCCGCTCTTTAGATCTTATGGGTGATTCGACTAGGGTATACTATTCACTCAGTACAATCACCTCATCCGGGTAATTATAATCAGTTACTCCCATACCTATCCTCATCCTCACATTTACGGTCGAGCCCCTAAAAAGGGTAAAATATCCATTTTAAGGGGTCGTTGCTCACTGTTCCGTAAAAGTACCTAAACTTTATGATCCTGTACAGATAGTAAAAAACTAAGCTCACCTATATTTTCGTATGTGATTAAAGATGTTTAGTAGCTGCCGATAAGTGATATAAATATTAGGCCTATTTTAATTATTATATAAATTATTTAATATTGATAGAGGTAAATATATAATAATATTACTAATATAATATGATCTATAGTTATATATATATTATATGCAAAATCATATATTTCACATTACTACGAAACATCCTAATAATAATTATATTGATTATTAATTACATAAAATTGTTGCTTATATATATAATATATTATATATATAATTAATTTATATATTATTTATAATATATTATATTATATATATATTATATAATATATATATTATGATATTATCCTAATATGATTATCTATTATATATGATATAGTTATATATATGTATTTCATATAAGTATTATCGATATTAAAGATTGAGGAAATCACTTTATCTAACTAAGCCTTCTCAATGTGATATCGAATAAATTAAAATGTCTTTTTACAAATATGGTTGTGGCGTGCATTACAACTATATTGTGCTGATAAAATTGTAATCAATCTTGACCTGTAGGTTATTAATTTTTAGATACAACATTATTATCCTCAGAATAATTTTATGCGCACTCCCTTCATCATCAAGTAATGATAGACGAAGCGACTTTTTCAGCCACATAACTGAAACATTTTAATAATGCTAAAAGAAGTAGGAGATCTACTGCCCTATGAGTACATTTGGAAGAGTAGTATAGAATCAGTCATATCATGCTTTGAACATTTTTTTGAACACGAGGTGGTTCGCCACTGTATTTAATATTGTACCTCTAACAATATTCAAGTGTATCATTAACAGTATGATTGTTTAAATCTTTATCCTCTGTAAGTAGAACTTTGAGTCAGCTGTTTTTTTTTATTATAATAAGGTAAATTGTATGTATTTTCTAGGCTCCTCTGTTGGGTAATTAATATTTATCTTTTTTAAATTGTGACTTCTGGTATACTCGCATAAAGTGTTTGAACCACTATTTTACTGTCATAATATATTAATAATGAAAGTAAATTAATCCATAATGATAATACCTTTAAAGATATATATTTAAAATAACTAATGTATTATCTATGACAATACCTTTGTTAAAACTATAAAATAATATTTTTCTCCAATAAGCTATGAGTCAATATTCATACCTGTTGTCAAGTCCTTTATCATTTTCGCATATGTTGTCCTATAGATTTTCCTTCCTTATACACATACCAACTACTAACTCAACACATAACAGATTATATTAATATATAATATATATATATTATATATATTAGTATTTATAATATATATATATAATGATTAATAAATAAGTTATTAAGGCATTTGTATTAGAAAGTAGATTAGCCATTATTATAAAAACTTTTAAAGGTTCAAATATTTTTTTTTATTTAGTTTTAACACAATATTATACATATATAAAATCAATATTTGATTAAAATTAATAAAATTCTCTATAAACAAATCATTAATAGCTAAATATGATTGCATAAGTACTTTCCGTCTCCATTCGAGGTGAAGATTCTCTTCAAGCTTGCAAATTAAGATGAACTAAAACGCATTCTCGTGAAATACTGTTAACGTAAGAAAAAAACATCTCTCATTTAGTGTGTGTTGGGTTATAATTTTTCGTAGTTGTTGACCGGAGGTTTGAAGTAATCAAGTATATTCGGATTCAGATTATCAGTATCATAATACTCAGTATTACTGTTTGACAAATTGAGTTTCTACGATCTTGTGTGTGTACTTCATAACAGGTTGCTGTATCTATTTATCAGAACAGTAGTGTTTCCCGTGTATTAATAAATTTATTTTAATATCAAATGATTCCAAAATTTATACTGAATTTGCCTCTAGTTTATAAGTATAAACGTATTCCATGATTTTCTTATAATTGTCAATGATGATATAGGTGGATTAGAAGATCTGTGATATGTAAGAATAAAACTTATGAATAATAATATTGTCATTATTTACTTAATAAGTATACTAATTGGATTGTTATGTATACTATTTCTTCTTGTAAATTACTGAAATATTGTGACTCACATAATTTACTTGAAATTAAATCAATGGTGATAACGTTACTAATATACTTATATACTCTAAATAGTTTTTGCTAGTCACTCACTCTCTATAATTGATATATATATAAATATATATACTATATATACGCAAATTTTACTTAAAAGTAATATACTGTAAATGCTATTATAATATATATAGTACTAACCTCTAGACAACTCAGTCACAGTTAATATTATACTATATCACGTACTAATTTCAGTATACTAATAACGTTATCAATTTAAGATCAATGAATAGTATCTGGTATTACATATATATCATTATATCATATAATGTTCAAAATATCTAGAATTATTATATATATTATATACTAATTATATTATATATAATATATTATATTAATTTATATAGTATTAATCTATATTAATATATTGTAGTAAATTCATACCAAGTAGGAGTCGGGAGTCGAGCGTTTTTCAGGGGTAAGGAGTCTTGGAGTCAGAGTCGGGAGTACGATTCTCCAAAAGCTCGATAGGAGCTTGATTTAAAAAAAAAAACGACTTCTATCGACTCCTAAGTTTTTGAAACGATATTTACTGTATAAACCTTATTATGTCAATTATTGTTTATTGTAACTTAATATTTTTATTATTAATAAATAAGACGATACCTTTTGTGATATTGTGATGCCTCCAAAAGAATACAGCCAATTTAAATTGTCTCTAATTTTTAATTTTTTTTTTCCTTATATTAAAAGAAAAGCAAAAATTTTTCTAGCGATATTTTAACATTTTCTATGGTATTTTTTCTTCCTGATCGTCTCGAATAAAAAGGCATAGCTTTCTTTTGAACGTAAAGGAGTAAGGACTAAACGAGTAATATCTTTTTCTTTCAAAATGGGGTTAAAATTCTTTGGAAAAGCAAATGTTATATATATTCCTTTCCGTTTTACTTTCTTTTAGAAACGATATCATTCTGTTCGACTTTCTTTGAAATGTTGATAGCCAATTGATACCCTGGTCAAGCTAAAAATCCTTTTATAAATATATATTATATATATATATATAGTATATTATATAATGTATATATATTATATATATATATATATATATAGTATATATATATATTTTCATATATATTTATTATTAATAATAATATATATATATTATATATAATATATATTATTTAAGTTAAGCACCGCATCCGCATCCGCATCACCGCGGAGCATCCTCAATTATAGATCCACATCGCTCGCGCTCTGCCTGCGGATGTTATTGTCGGATTTGATAAGATTTTTATAATAAAAATACTTAATGTAAGAATCTGAAAATAAAGAAAATGAGTTGAAGGCATTTAAAAACGGCTTGATATTTCATTATCTTAAAGTTATCAAAGACATTTACATTTCGCTGGAATAGTACACTTTATATGAATGGAAGGAAGTATCTCAAGAACACTGCTTGCTTCGTAACGCCAGTGTTCGTATTCAGTATGTAATTCATATTCTTATTATGTGGAAATGAATTTTTCATGCACTTTTTTTTAATAAAACACTTGAAGAAATTACCAAAAAACTCAGCGCTCTACAGCTTCTGTCTCCCATGTAATACATTAATCTCAATGCTAAGAAAGCATTTTGAAAACCATCTTCAAATGAAATGAAATGATGGCCGTTTAAAAAGAATGAAAGATGTATTAAATAGAGCTAGAACGTTTGGTTCTGGTGGAAAATTACTGACCGTTCATACTATTTCATGCAACTACTCTAGATCGTAAAGGCAAGTTTTTTTGTACAATATTAGAACAAGTTCATCGTTACTCTTGTGTTGCGTTGAAAACTTCAAATCTGACAATCCATTTTAATATAGCCTATTGGCATTTAAAGTGAATGCAAAGAATCGTGTAGACATCTACAGAATTCTAAATCATATATTACTACATAGTTAAATATCTCATTACTAGATATGCTACTTAGATAAGAATTTCTAACAGTATCCATATATGTGATGATGATAATACTAATTACATACGCAATTACATAAAGATATGTAAGTTAGCAAAATTAGATTGAAAACTCTCACATAAGAATAACGATTAGATTCAATATTAGATGATCCGAATATCATTGTGTATTAGGGATAGATTAAGCAAAATTTGTTTCTCCTGTCAAATGCTTTGAGTAATATATGCTCTTGCTAAGAATAAATTGGGCTAGGTTCCTATTGCGTAACTGTTATTATTTCCTAAGTTTATTAAGATAGAGTATTTTATAGAATGACTAGGTGATATATTCATTAAGAGAAATATTTGCATGTTATTAATTAAAAAAAAAAAGTTAAAATATTATTTATAGATTTTTCAATAACTCACTTAAGTATTAGAAAAAGTTATATCATTGTATACAAATCCTGTGTTTCAATTAGTGTGTGATGAAGGTGATGGGTGAATAGTGGGTTTGATATGTGGTAGTGCATTATTGAGTTGGTCCCAATCAAGGAACCTGGAAGGCTACATACATTTTCTTTGTTTTTAAAGAATTTAGTGTTGGAGATAAACTCGATATTATATATTATTATATATATATATTATATATATATATTATCTTATTAATATATATATATATATAAATATATATATTATTATATATTATATACTATATATTAATTAATTTTAAAAAGTAATATATAAATTATATATATATATATGATTATATATATATATATTAATACTATATTTTATATAGTTATATATAAATATCATTGTTATTTTAATTTAACATGGATTCGGTAAAATACTAAAATAAATAAGTGATATAATTATTATAAAATATATATAATATTATTCTTATATAAATTTTGTTAGAATTCTGATAAGGCGCTTTTTGCTTTTATGTATAAAATTACTCTTTCTATCACAGGAACGTAATAAGGATCATGCAGTATGTCATATTATAAAAAATAAAAAATAAAGATTAATTATTAGAACTAAAGAAAGAAAGATAAATAATTAATATATAAATTAAATGTATATATATATATTATATATATATATATATTATATATATAGATTATATATATATATTAAGTAATGGGCAGCCTCTAAAATAGAGCACTAATCTACCATTATCTCACAAAAACTATAACATAATACTAAGCTTTTCACGGGATAAAATAAGATATAATACTTGCTTAAGGAATTTATATACTGGCAAACATTTTTACAAAAAAGATAAACTGTATAAAACATGTAAATAAACTAAAACAAATAATAAAAAAAATATTCCTACTTCATGACGCACAATTAACGCCTACAATGGGAAAATGAAATACCGCAGTGATTTTAGGAATCCTTTGATAAAATTATAATAGAGATTCTGTGTGAAAACTGGGATTAAATTCGAATAAAAACCAAGAACTAGAAGTTAAACACATAAAAAATTAGAGATATTATAATTTCTTGTTGTTTTTGGTGGGAAGACAAGGTATAGTGCTGGACATATAGTATATATATATATATAATATTATAATATAATATATATTTATAGTATATATACTAATATATATTATTATTATATATTAATATATATATTATTAATATATTATATTATATTAATATTATATATATATAATTAAATTTATAATTATATATTAATATATATATCATTATATACTATATATATTAATATATATATTATTTTAGTTAAAAGGTATTTACTAATATTAATACAGGCTAAATTTTGAGGTTCGATGCGACGGGGAACAAAGGGGGGGATGTATTTCCCTTTTTAACACAAAAAACATTTTACCAAACAGCAGGGGATGGGCGGAAGAACCCCCGCGAACCCAAATACCCGAAAACCCTCCCCGGAAGGGGGAATTAGTCTACCTATCTATACGTTTTTACTCCAGTTGATTCTCCGGAAGGCTTGAGAAGAACCGGGGCCTCGCATTGACTGGGTACACTCACTGCCAATGCAGTTCGGGATATGTATTTGTTTCCGCAATGGGTAGTAATGTGATTTAGGTTTGGAGAATAAGGGAGCACATAGCAAAATTGTAAGAATAAAACGTCTCTACTCATAATACTGTCTATTAAAATTCGAGGTGGAAAAGCCTCATGCACGTAGAGATGAATCTCTAAATAGGGGTCGTACTCTTTAGTAATTGCTATGGGATTTATTACTATATAGTTTAGTGTACAACAATAAATAAGATAATTTATTTTATATTATTTTTTTTGTGTGGAGATTTTTTTAATGTCTAATATACTCATTATGGTGTGCACGCGTGTGTTCAGATTGGAATATATATAATTGAGATCACAAGGGTATTGAAGAGCGCAGATAAATGTATTTTTATTTTTCTTCCACGCTGCATTTGTAGACTGTATTAGTGATAGTTCTTTGAGATAGGGTTGCACTGCTACATGAATGGAGTGGTCGTATATTTGTTGCTTTTGTTATTTGATTTTTGTTATTTTAAACATTTATGCGTTTCTCGAGCTGGATTATAAATGTGTGACAATGGCGCCTTCCATCAATGGTACCTGTGATCTCTTGTGTACGCAGCAGGTTTGCGAAATTCATTCGTGTTTACCGTCTTTATTATATTAGAATAGGTTTGAGAGCAGAGTATTTTAGTGGAGGCTTACATTGTGTAGTGTAGTGACTGGGACTTAGTTTTTTAAGTGTAGTTGAGGAGCGAAGACTAACTATTACATTAAGTATTTAGTTGAGGTCTAAAAAAAAAATGTACGTTTGAGTGTAGTTGATAGACTTGAATAGTGAAAGATAACTAAAGGTGGTGTATTTATATGAAGAAGGACTAGATAGGTATAGTGTGGATCAAATTTTACATTTGATAAAATTGAATTGTGAGATTAATTAAAATAAATTTGCTTACATAAATTGTTCATATTCTTTAATTATTTTTTATTTAGCAAACTAGGGTTAAAATGATAATGATTAATTAGGGATCTCTATGGCAAATGCTATTGTTATATGGTGTTATAATATATGCGTTGAATGTGAATTAAAATTATGTATGACGATAGTGAGCGTGTGTTAGAATATAATGGAATAGTTGATAAAGTGTTGATTGGTTATAATGACTTTAAATTATATATAGTATGGTATTGAATGCATTGAGATTGATAGTGTTATAGTCTTCATGTGGTTATTCATTTTCTGAGGATAGCTTGGGGTCGATATTATGGAAGTGATAAATTACTAGATGTTGGTTGTTGAGCATGTATCGAATAGATAGATTTGTGATAATTTAGATTGAATATTGCATATATCTGGTGTGAAATGAGAGTGGTGTATTCTAATATACTAGTTTATATGCGGTGTAATGCCTTTTCGTGGTGTTTTCTGTAGTAGGCTATCATGTAGAGGTTGGAGAGGTAAATTTAGTGGTTTTGTAAGAGATATTATAATTAGGAAAAGGGTGTTGTTATATAATAATTTTGATTTTAATTTCGTAATGATGTATATGCGGGAGCATAGAGTAATGTTTTTGTGTATTAAGTTATTATTGTGTTATACGGCTCTCGCACCAGCATTGGCATCATTTTATAGTGGGGGAGTTGTTCTAGATAATCTGGAAACACAGTTGTTGAGTTTAATGAATGAAAATTATTTTATTAGTATAATAATGCAATAATAAAACTGGTTATACTTGGAATTTGAGAAAAGAGTGTGGAAATGGATAGATTTTGTCTATTAGTATGTTTGTGTTACAGAGTAAAGTTTGTTAGTATTGAATTAGGCTACAAGAGCTCGAGGCTGGTTGCACATGTCTTAAATCTAGGTTTGAGGTGTGAAATTGCGTGATAGAGTGAGAATGTGTTGTTATGGTAATTATTTTCACATTAATGAAGTAAAAGTCGTGGAGTCTATATATTCAGTTAAATAATAATATTTAAATCGTGACTTAACCTTAGAGTAGAAACGTCGGTTTGAGTACTGTATGCTTTTTAAAAAGTAATCTTGACTCTGAGAGTCGGAAGTTCAGGGAATGTGTTCGATTATTTTGTTTTTTATAGAACTCTCACAAGTTACGGGCTTAGCATGGAGTACTGTATTATTTACGGTTATTATATACTTTCCTTTTAAGTAAACGTGGATAAATGATTTATAAACTAGCAACTACTTTATTTGTAGTAATCTGATGATAACGTATAATAACTAGGAACTTACTTTTTCGAGGTGAAACGATTGACTCAACTACTCTTGTATCTATATATATATTATATCATTATATCTATATATATTTATTAATAAAAAACTGACTTTATTATTATGAAACTTACTACTATCTTACCTCCTAATTCTACGAATTCATAATCGTGACATATAATATCATTTATATTTTATTTCAGTTTTTATGTTAGATTCATAAAAGTTATTTTCTTCTGATGATTTTCCTAAAGATAGTGTTTATTATTTTTTTCTTTTATTACTTTATTTATAAGTGATCATTTATTAAGTATTTATATTATTATTAATTATATATACTCTATAATATCTGAGTAATCTTGGTGACTTTTTGTCTCTTGGCCTATGGCGCACTATAAATTCGAGGATTTTAAGGTCACAAATTCACTTGGGTAATGTTTGTGTAACTTAAAATTAAGTAATAAGTTTAGTTCGGTGATCTTATTGCATTAGTTCTCTGCTGTCGAGCAATCTACTCTCATTGGCGTCCTATTCAAGCCTTTAGCCATGGATCGATTATAAAACAGAGGTAGGTGGATACACTATATATATTTACCAGCTCTTGGAGTATGGGTTAGGACTACTGGTGAGAAGTCGTCTCTGGCTAAAATTTTAATAGTATACATCTCTAGTAATAACCAGTTTAAAAATTCTTTAATAGTTAATAGTTATTACTATGGTATTGATAAAATATAGATATTAGTATATTTTCTGTATATAGTACTATAAACTCGTAGTATTATTATCATAGTTTTACTAATTTCTATCGATTCGACTGTATATGGATATATTTATTCATTAGGGAATTATATTTGCTATGTGTTAAAATTATCATATAGAGATATATACAGGAATAAAGAATTATTACTCACCTATAGTTTTCTTTCTGTACAAGCAAACTGTAAATATTAATATATATTATATTATATATAATATATTTAATTATATATATATATATAATATATAAATATATATATATATTATCTTATATATACTATATAATATTAATATATTATATATTACTATATATTAATTATTATAGTATTATAAATTAAAAATTGATATATATTAAAAGTTAATATATTGTGTAATTCATACTTTAGCCTTTCCTAATGATTATTTGTTGTGTTTTCAAAGAATTTTATTGCTCTTTTGCAATTAAGATATTCTTGATAGCTATATATAGATAACTTCCCAGTAGCTTAAACCGATTTAAGTATTTTTCACAGTTTTCACGAATTTGACTAAATTTGATATTTGGTTGAGCATTTAAAATATACAGTAATAAAAGAAAATAAACGGTTTGTTTCAAAATCATATTTTCAACTGTATTAAAATTTTTTAATTAACATTATATAATATTATATGAAAAAAAATATTAAGTAAATAAATATCTAATACAAAAATAATTAAATAATTATACTATACCCTTTTACTAATTTTTTTGTATATTAATTAATTAAATTTTTCTAGATTTCCAAGCATACTGGTACTGATAACTAAGGACTTATATATACTATTTAGACTTTGAAGTGGGTCATTAATTATATAATTTTGTGCTAAAACCCGGTTTGTAATTTTTTCAGTGAAATTTTAAGTAGAAATGGTATTTTTCGAACAGGCTTAAAAGTCGGAAATATAATATTTTTAAAAAAATTTACGTCACTTAAACCATATATAGAAAGATACCTGAATTAACCGGTACAATAGACAATCCATAAACTAATAGTTGATTAATTTTCGGGTGAAATTTAGGTTTCCTTAGAAATATAAAAATAGCTATAAGAAAATTTCAGAATTTCATATAATAATAGTAGTATTATTAATAATAATAAAGAATTTTATTATTTTTATATTTAATATTTTATTTATTATTTATAATTTAATCTTATTTCTATTCTTAATGATAATTTGAGTTTTGACTTTTAATATATTCGTTTGCATATTAAAATATTATTATTAATTTTAAATATTTTTTTACTCATAATATGTTATTAAATATATTTACCTTGTTGATAGTGATTCATTTGTATCTATTAATACAATGTAGACTGTCTAAATCTAGGGTCTTTTTTGTGGAAACTTGTGATAATAATAGTTGACTTGTGAGATCATATTTTATGATTATTCATAGATTGGAAGCTCACAAATGTTTGCTGATGAATTATACCAATAATGATAGTTGAGTTAGTGGTTTCTTTAATAACATTTTCTGAACCAAATAGCTTGTGAATCTCGTGATGGTGAGCTAAAGACAACTTGATAAACGTGGATGAATTTGAATCTGAAGGATTTTTCAACGTGTTGATATCTCGTATTTCATTTTTCGGAGATAAGTCTTTTATTGTAGAACTGAAACTTGAGGACTTACCTAGAAGTTGAAGGGATTCTGAATATTGAAAAAGAGAGAGTCAAAGCTTACTTATCTAGCTGCAGTGATAGAAGGGAGAAGACGTTTGGGAGATGTAAATATAAGTATATAACTCCAGGGAGAAGATGACAAAAAATAAGTGAATTTAGGTGTAAATTGTGTAATTTAAAATTTTTTCCATACTATTTAAACATATTATTAATTATACTTACATTTAATCATAGATATTTAATTTTACTAATCACACGTCTCAAAATAGACAAGATAAGCATCTTCTAGAAATCGTAAATTAATAACTAATGTGGTGCCTCTCGGAGAATGCCTATATGGTTCACCCTTTTGTATGGAGCCCAAGGTCAGATTTTTTGATATGGTCGTTGACACTCTCGTAAGAATAATATTCTCCAACCTTAATTATGTATTATTGGATTATTCCACTTCTCGTAAATTATAGCTTAAAGATGTTTCTTATCTGTCACTTCTAGTTCGGAGCAATATGTGTATAAATAATAGAACCTAATCTTCTTACTACCTAATAATTCCCCAATAGTTTGTATATCATTACCAGAACTGTTCCTTGAGTTATGTGGTTATGTTAGTTACGTGAAAATATGGAAAAGATGAGTTACTTGCTGTTGTACTTGGGAGATATTGGTTTTTTAATCACCTATATGGGGTGTGGAATAACGTTTCGTCGATCAATACAATAAGCGTTAATTGAGTCTTGATACACGCGTACAAAAAAAGAAATTTGGAAGCAATAACTTATCTCATCAAATGATTATCTGATTGAACTCATATTATAAGGTTTAACGTCTTGAATTGATACATTTGTCGACATTACAAAATAATGATATATAACGTAAAACAGAAAGTAGGAGCAGGGTTTAGAACAAACCTTATGCAATACTCCTATTAATAGTTTTTATAGAGAACATCCTCTATAACTTGTGTTAGTTATTCATTTACTCTTTATCTCCCAAAACTGTCCATGCCTACATTATTATCTATACTTATACAATACTGGATATAGATTGGTATTATTCTTATGATATATGTTTTCTGAAATATGTTATTACTTTTAGTGTATATACTACATATTTCGGTTAATAAAGAAACATATTTCTGATATAAGTAATGACAAAGAAAATATTTATAAATTAACATTATATATATAATTAATATTTTTAATATCCTAGATATTAAATTAGATTTTTTATGGAATTCTACTTTAAATGGCATTATTCTAGTACATATATAATTATTGGATAGGTATGCCATTATATACTTGTTGTGAACGTTATAATATGGAAATATGAAAAGTTAATATAGGATTTCAGTATATTACTATTAATGGAATATATATAAAAAATAATTAAAACTTCCCAATAAAATGAATTCAATTTACAATTATGGATCAGGAGTAATATATCAACATAGATATAGCTATCTTGATGTTAAGGACAGTGAGTGAAAATTACAGATACATTTTTTTGAAAAGTATCTCCGTGTGGTGTACATTAATATAATACTTACTTCCCTCTTTCTCAATAATTGATTGTATAGGTAGGTTTCTATAAAGCTATTAAGTCTTTTTTCGTTTTACTCTGGTTCTCATGTATTAGAGGGGCACTCAAGTAATCGCTATCAAGTTATTAAGTGTCTTTCCATTATGCTTTTTATATCAGTTTATTAAGTTTATTTTATCATTGTATCATTTTTTTGGTTTATTTATTTTACATTATTTTAAGGTTGCTAAAATTTCATACTTAATTTTGATGTGAAGATAAATATACGGTACATAATTACTTTGAGATATATCAGGCGTATGTTTGTTTAATAGACTTTTTTGTGATTGTCTCATACTTTATATCTTAGCTTTAACGGCTCTCTTTAAGTCAGTATAGTACGTATCTTTAGCTTTTGCGTTCTGTAGAAGCATGGATTCGTGTTGAATATTTCTAGAATAGAAGGCTAATTGAGGGATTCTGATTGAGATAATTTTAAGTATATGTGTGGTATTTGAACAAGACAAATAGTTGAACGCTTTTAGATATCATGATATAATTGTATTCTATGGAACATAATAAATTTACGGATGTAATGGTACGTAGATGTTTTATTGCCAAGTAGTAAATTGAATTGTTTAACATCAATCATTATAATAATAGATTCAGAAGTGTCTTGGCAATTCTCCGTTTTGGATCTGGATTGAGTTAAAGTCTTTTCGTAATATCATTTTCTTTGATGCGTAAATAAGATATTAGTAATATAATTAACCAGCAGTTTGAGGGCGAAATATAGGATTTAATCCTCTCTCTTAAAGGGTATACTCTCTCTGCTTAGTACGTGAATAATTAATATTCATTTCCTTGTAAAAACATGCTTTTTAGCCTACTAGCATTATTCTTCAACAACATTAAGTAGATGGAGTCTATTCTGAATTACTACATTATTACATAATCAACACTTTTATAGATTACCTTTTATACTTAACCTGCTTCAATTATATTATAATCTTTAGATAAATTTTAATATTTTCTAGAAAAGTTACTTTATTTATCAAAGTATCATCTATGCACACTTGAGTAGTCTTTAAAGGGTCACAAAGACTGAGTAACAACCACAGATGTGTGACATTGTAAAGTCTTTTCCTTATTGGCCTCAGACGAACATTTATGCTTTCTACATTGGTAAAAATATTTACACACTGTCTTGATACTGTGAGTCTGCTTTACTACTTTTAAATCAAAATGGCCAATTATTATGTTGTAACGATGATTTTGCTGGTAAAATGGGATCTATGTTATGGGTTTTCAGCGTTATTGATGTATTCTTTATTAAAGAAATTGGTAAATTAACTTTTGTACTTATTCTTAGCTCATATACAACTTGATTTGCCACTGTGAGAATATATGAGTTTATAATTAATTTCTTGGTGAAGCTTATTATGGAATTTCTATCTTAATAAACTTTCTAAAAAATTTTATTTATTTATTTATTTAATTTTTTTAAGCTCTTTTTTTAATTCTATTTGTAATATTGGTGACTTAGACTCATATGAAATGTACTGGTACATTAATTTTATGTGAATTGCATCTACAGGGATCATGATGTGATATCTCCTCATTTTTTCTAATCTTTTATGAAATATTTTGTTGATATTGGAATTCCTAGGCGTGTGATATTTCAATTTTTAGATTATAATTTTTTCTTGCATAATATTGACTTTTTAATACACTTTTGAAATTAAATAATATATAATACTCTATATTATTTTTTTTATTTATTATGTATTATTATTATATTTTTTATTATTATTATTTTATTATTATTATTATTATTATTTTATACCTCGAGAATTAATTACAATAATCTTACCAAATGCGTCAAATATAGTATTTGAGGATGGCTTGGACTTACTTTATTGTGCCTTTATTATGTAATATTTATATTAACTCTAGCTACTCAACTGGTAGATTAATACTTCTAATTTTTATTCTTAAAATTCTTAGAAAAAAAACAAATATAAATAGAGATGGAATAGGAAGAGGCTGTAGAGAAAGACAATCTGTCTATATTTTTTAATAATATACTTATATATATAGGTGTAAAATCCATAGAATGCTAAATGAAAGAGCCAAAGAGAAGCTCAAACATTAAGTCTTTCTTAAAAATTTTAAGATAGAGAGAGAAAAATATTTTTTGCAATCTTTGCTGTTTTCAATCGTTAATATATTGCCATTCTTAAATTCATTAAATTTATAATATGTGTCTCGTCGGCAAAATAGCAATTTTAAAGTTGTATAATAGGGTAAAAATGATTTATAAAATAGTGATATAAAAAGGGCTCTTGAGTCAAGCTGAATAATCAACATATAACTGGTGATTTGGGTAGTGAGAAGATTAATATAATTTGCATTATTGAATTAATAACAATCTTCAGTTGTAAGGGATTTTAGATTTAGAACTTTAAATAAATATCATAAGCTGCTTATACGTAAGAGTTGATATTATAAATGAATTATCCCATAATATGAACTATTATAATGTACTGATTCTCGGGAATATAGATATAATTTAGTATGTTACACTTTAATAAAAGGAATGGGTACAGATTTTGCTCGGACTTCTCTGAATTCCGGTTAGTGACTCACACTCTAGTTTAGATATCACATGCGTGTGATTCTCGAATTTATCATTTTTTTTCTATTAGACGGTCAGTCCCAATTTCTAAGATGGAAACCACCATCTTCCTTTCTTTTGGTAAATACTACAATTTCATTAATGATACAGATATATGGATAGTTGTAGTTATACATTGCATCATTAAATTCATAACACGTTCGAATCAACAAAAAAATTTTCAATCAGATAATCTGAGTATTATTACATTACAGGAATGGTCATTATTGAACATTGTTGAACATATTGAAAGTGCGTAAATAACGGGTTTTTTTTATAATTTTAGAGTTCTTTTTTTTTTTTTTAAACTATTTAATTTTTTTTTAAACACAAAAATGATTTTTTTCTATTTGTTATATTTTTTTTTAAATATTACCTATTGTGCTTTTATAGTATTATTAAAATTATAGATGATTTATTAAATTTTAAATACAAGTAGTAACAATACCCTTCTAGGGCTAAATATTTAGACTATTCAATACGTATAGATTTTTATTTAATTTACAGTGTATCATATATATATATTATATATATTATAATATATTATATTTATCATTAATTATATACTATATATATATATATTTTATTATATATTCTAATTATATATATATATATATATATATATTATAATATATTTATTTATTATATATATAATATTAATATTTATATATATATATATATATATATATTATATATATATATAAAATGTATTCAAATATAAATAAGGATGGTATAACAGGTCAGTTTTTGGTGATGTTGGCGCAAAGAAAATAAGAAATGGTAGGAAGGTAATTGATTTATTTGAGGAGGGAGAGTAAGCAGGTATTTATGTGTGATATAAGTAATACTTTTCTTTATAAATACACAAGCAGTTTTCTATCCCATTAAGTAATAAATTTTCTAGAGCTTAATGGTGTAGGTAGAGATGGTATCTGTTTAGAATGTACTAAAGAAATGATAACTGATAAGCCTTCAAAAGAAGATGCTTGGATTTATATCAGGAGGGAAAAAAATAAGAAAATTGACATAAATAAGATGCAATTTAACTAGAAGAAAAGAAGAGGTTACAATAAACTCAGTTATTGGAAGGAGGTATGAATGGGGCATATACAATCGGGAATAGTTTTAAGCTCTTTGGAAGGAAGTATACGCGAAAGGTTTTAATGAATTAGAATAAGAGGTAATATAACTTATTGTCTTCAAAATATATATGGAATACTGTGGATGGTTGTTTTTTCTTGTAATAACTTTTCCATAAAATTTATTGCATAGTGCCATTAGATAAAACTTTAGAAATTATATGTATAAATATTGGCAGTAAAATGAAGAGGTGATTAAATTTGACTTTAAGTGTGTGGTTTAGTTTATTTTGTAATGGTGTTAAGTTATTTCATAGGAAAATAGGTGGTTGTACTCTTCTACGGGCGTGATTTAGTTGATATTTTACATCTATTGGGATATAAGATGCGACGCAGGTTAATATCTGAAGGGTAGAATAGTTTCATGTAAAAATTTGGTTTCCTAGGTGAATACCGGATGCAAGATTTGCATGTGTATAATTTTATATATATAGATAGAAATTACTGGTGAATATAATTGTAAATCTAAGAAACGGAGGTGAGATGGGTAGAGCAGATGACCGAATTATTTATCTGTTGTAAATAAATTGCGTTTATGGATGAGGTTAATACATGCTTATCCAAGGATTGGAGGAATAGAGCAGTAATAGTTAACTTCTTATATTAAGTTAAGGTAAGGGAAGATAATAAGGTGGAATAACTGTAGATTATAGGGTATTTAGTTTTATTGATGTTAAATATAGGGAATTATATATGCTGGTATTGGTATTTGAGTTGAAAGAGTGCGTGCTTCGAGGACTTAGTGTGAAGATTGAATTTGTGAAGATAAAAAGGTGCTCGATTTTAAGGAAGTAGTAGAGGATGTGTGGATCAAATCTTTAATTGAAACATTAGTTATTGATAGTTATTATTAATTATACGAATGGTATGTTGAGTTTTGTAATTCAAATGACTCTTACTTCTTTTATCGTGTTATATTTTTGGATTTGTCTTAATTCTTCTTATTGTTGTGGTAAATATGAATTTAGGCGCTTAGGTTGCATTAGCGACGCAGTTTAGCCTCTACTTTTAAAAATGGACG